>DF239519.1:0-47431 GCA_000507305.1 Breviolum minutum Mf 1.05b.01
ATCAAGGGATCAAGTTGTTGATGATGCTGTTCAGCTCATCAATAACTTCCCAGCACCGCCAATTGGAGACATGAATGACCTGAAATCGCTGAAAGAAGACGTAGAAGTCCTCAGAAATCAAACGGGATCCCTTCCCTTGGAGGACGAGACCAGGTCAAGAGTGGTAATGAAATTAGCAGTTTACCACAACCCGACAAAGTCAGGGGTATTAGGATATCCAAATCGAAAATGTCCATGCTGCTTAATGGAGAGTGCATCGATATTGGCGTTGTGCCTGGAATGCCACTCAGAGTTTTGGTCGGCTGGAAGATATGAAAAGACAAGCCCAGAGAATGTCGCACCAAAAAGCAGATGGAACAGAGACAGAATCAGAAGTAGTGCCCGCGAGGCAAAGAGAAGGGCACAAGAAGCATTTGACAACATGCCCAAAGAAGAAGAGATTCTGATTGAAGAAGCAGATAGGAACTTTGAGGAACAGATGAGAGAGAACGAAGAACGACAAAGACGCCAAGAACAGGAGAAGACACAAGGTGAAGAGACGTCGTTCGCAGAAGAAGTTCCTGAAGAATCAAAGGAAGGAGGGCAGGCACAAGAAGAGGATCTTTCAATGTTTGAGAGGGACTTAACATTGCCTGATGAAGGAGCCATGTGTATTGACACCAATATCCATGCAGCAAAATACCTGATGGTACAATTGATGAATCGCATCAATAAGGACATGAAGACGTTCTGGAAGTTCAACATTGTCACCGACAGGAAAGGGAAACTTGCAAATTGGGAAAAAGGGTTCAGACCCGATCTCACTGGCAAAGATTATCCAGTCAAGGAGATTGATCCAATGACTGGGGAACCACAAGCCCTTTCGGACTTGGAGTACATCCAGCGAATCAGATCAATCAAGTCCTATGAGAAGCTGCTAGGGATGGGGGGTGGCCACATGACTGCTCGAGCATATGCAGTGCACAAATTGATCCATAAGATTAGATGGGCATTTTACAGGATCGGAATGGATCAAAATGACTTAAGCAACATGATCGAGCATAACCGACAACAGACCCTTCTTCAGAAGACAAGGCGCGACTATCTGGGGGGTACTGCAGAGATCGTGGAAAAAGTAGTAGAGAAAGTACTCATTCAGAACGATCCAAGCTACACTACAATGTGTAAAATCTTGAAACTCGTTTCCGGATGTGAGACCTTCTCATTCCTCACAAGGATGCAATCTGAAAACACGCATCTATCCATCGACATGGAGGCACTAGTTGGAGACCCCATCAATACTGTCGTTGATCAAGAGACGGTATTGCTCCTATATCAATATGGCTTTACACAGCTGTATGGTGCCAGTGCTAAATACCTGAGCAACATGATCGATGGCAAATCAAATCTATCCCGACAAATTGTCGAATTTGAGGACTACCGCAAAAGTGTCCCACAATTGCAGTTTGCTCCACCTGAAGAAGCTACTCACGAAAAAGCCGATCTTGGTTCTGGTTCCAGACCAAGTGAAGCCGCTCGTGATGTGGGATCTTCAAAGAAGACCGCAAAGGTCTTTGCACCCGGTGGAGTGAAGTACGACCTGCCAGAGTCCGAAAGAGCGCCAGAAAAGCCCAATATAGATCTTAGACCAAGAAGTGAAAGAGTAGGGGCCAGCGCTAAAGCAGTGCCCAAACCACCAGCGGCAAAATCACGGCCGCAATCGCCTGCTCCCAAAGCCATGCCATCGTCGAGTTCATCGGCAAGGCCAAATCCACCTACTCCACCTCCATCGCCAAGAATGCAAGCCGAAGGAGGAGGACATGGCACGTATACATCCGACCAAGACACTACCAGTGATACTGCACAGTCATCACAAACCCCAGTCAACCCACAGTTGAATCAATGGGGAGGTAGGTGGGACTATGGGCCACAGAACAAGGGTCGTGGCAAGGGAAAATCAAAGGGCAGAAATTGGTCGAGGAGGAATGATCGAGATCGAAGTTGGACTTACTATCCACGATAGCTACATCATGGAAGAGAAGATATGAGAGCCGGGCGTAGCGTAGGTTTCACCCACTTGTGAGTGTTCCCGTAGATGCGTTAGGCGAGTATTTTCTTTGATTTCGATTACGCTTGGACTTGAAGTTCTTCAGTCCTATAAGACGTTGTACTATCAGATCTTGAATTATCTGGAATTCTCCGGTAGTTCACTGATTGAAGTATACCCTTTTGCATGAGACTGAAAAGGATGTTGTACTCGTCCTACAGTCAAATTAATAAGTGAGAAATTTCAAGCTATGAGCCGAATAGTGGACAAAGACGTCTGTGTGACCCAGCTGTATAGATCGCCCGGGCCGTTACCGACACGGCCGTGGGGGGTGTTAACAGAACTGGTGTCATACATGTACCCTATATATGTACATTATATGTACATATTTGACGTCCTATCTTTCCCATTTGGCTCAAGGCACCGACCTTACTGCGATTGCGAGGTTAGGTCCAAAAGTGAGCGAAGAGTGAGCTGCAACGCATCCATTGCATAGTAACTGTTCTACAATACTGACCATAATAGGCAGATATATCGGGGTCATATCCCTTGACAGATGCAAATGATTCAACCCTAGAAATTTGTATAAGCCGAAACAGACACTCGTAAAGAGCTGTTCTAGAACTTCCAAGAGGGTTTGTACGGCGCACCGAAGAAATTCAGCTTCAAGTTCAAACCCCAAAATCCCATGGTGGCCTCCTCAGATACCGTTCATGGTTTGCTTAACACTCGTATATGGTTGAGGTTAATTTATGAAAGTTTACCTAATTATGAACATTCAGTAAGTCAGGATTCTAGTGACGAGATGTGAAAAAAGTTCTGCTTATAAGGCCAGTTGTGCTGTTGCCATCCCTGAAACATAGGCAAAAAAATGTCTCAATGGAAGCAAATTAAAACCCAGATGTTTCAGCTGCTTTTTTTTCCAGTCCTTTGAAAAAAAAATGCCGCTAGGAAAGGAAGTGAAGGATCTCTACTCGGTGTTTTGGCGGTTTGCTATTAGCAGTGCCACCTCTCAACTGCGTGAGATACCAGCAACGCGACTGCGAGACGCTCTCATGGATGTGTTACTTGGATTCGGCAGCCGATCTTAGAGCTGAATCCATGTTGAGATTCGCGGGGGGTTGCAAACAAGATAAAATCGGCATGTTGATGCATTTTTTGATATGCCCATTTTTTTGACTCTCAGTAATATAGTAGTCAAATTTTATTTAGCCGTTTTGAGAAAAGAGAATAGGTAGCAGATTTAAAGTTGGTTCAAGAGGAGATGTTTTTCGTTTGTGAGCTACTCCTATTATCTCCTATCTATGGCTTCGTGTAGATCCTACAGACGTTTCCTCCGAGTTGATCACAACTTATATAGATGGCTCTGTCAGATTGTGATTTGATTGGCTGAAGAATGCAGATTCTCAGCAAACCTGACAAGTGATGAGAAACAGGTTTGGTCCTCAATCAGCGGACTTTGCAGCGAAGATCGTGAATCGCGTTATACGCCAGATGGAAGCTTCGGTGACAAAATTGTAGACATTGTGAATTTACTTCACAATAGCTCCTGTCTATGTGTGGACCTGTTTTTTGTCTTTTGCGAGCACTTCTTTTGGAGCTGGGTGAGTTCAGATTAATCGATTATTTGATATTGTTTGAGGAGAAGAAGAAGCAAGAAAAAGTGGCCAAGCGAGCTCTACGAGAAGATGCTGGTAATCGCCCAGAAGAACAAGGCAGTGATCGGTGACTGTCAGGGACAGCCTCCGAACAGAATGACATGCTGATAGCGGGATGCTATGTGCTACATCGTTGCGTGATGCCCAATCGAGATCTATGAAGTTTTGGAGAGCGTCCCACAAAATAAAAGAGATCATAAATTTGTATGGTGTAGGCTATCCACAGTCAAACATGCGGAATAGATCGGAATAGAATGAAAATATAAATGTTATGACAGCTATGACAGTCATGACAACTGGCAACTGTTGTGATATGTTGTCATCAGATATTGGCTGAGGCCAGTGGAGATGTTTTTTCATGTCTCGCGGCAGTCATGCCATTCAGCAGGTATGAAGTTCCGAGAATTTTTGTTGGTGGCCAGACTTCTGAGAGAAGCAGAGATCGAGGAGCTTGGTATCCGACTCGTGCAATCATCTAATCACTCCTAGTTCTCACTTGTCCATGTTGCCAGTGGGTCCTCCGCATCAACATCATCATCATCATCATCATCATCATCATCATCATCATCATCATCATCATCGCACCATCATCATCATCATCATCACCATCATCATCATCATCATTATCATCAATCATCATTCTTTTTGGGGATCCTTCCCCTTCACCTTCACCAACCCCTCCCCATGTCCAGCGACATCTGACAATTCGGGCTTCTCCCCTTCCTATGGCCTGATGGGATGACGATACATCTCCAAGCTCAAGCAAACGATCTTGTCAGAGACGAAGTGCAGCCGTGTGGAAGATTGCTTGATGAATTCCTGCGGTGTTTCACCGTTCCAACGAAGAAAAAAACACGTGTTAAGTGTCTGCTTTTTTGTGTGCATTTTTGTTTGTGCCAAGGCCAAAATTTCATGGATGTATGGAAAACCAATTGAAAACAATCAATCATACTATATGTTTGTTGATGTGATGATGAGGTCTCGCGTTTCACTTGCATTTAATAAGTCAACTTTCCTCCCCTTTTTGCCTGGTAATTTACCCGCATGTTTTGGGGGGGATTTTTTGGGAGCTCCAAGGTAGGGCAAGGTAGGGAAGGTTGTCTATGAATGGTTGGTACTTGGTGGTTGCATGTTGGTAGTTTACTAAGTGAGGAAATCTCCCTATCGTTTTTTCGAATTTAAGGGATTTTAAATCACTGGGCTAAAAGCAACTGAGAATTCCATGTTTATACTGATTGGAATTTACACCTTGATCAAAGAAGATGGCGTAACTCCAAATAGGTTGCTTTAGTTGCTCATCGATGGGTGCTGCTTTGGGTGCCGTTTAGCGCAGCACCATTAAATACAAAACATCTCCTTCAAATCTCAACAAGCTGGGGGTCTATTAGCGTACTGTCTGTGCTTCAGTTCCAATTGGCTTCCGAAGATTCCCCCCGAAACCAGATGAAATGGATGAAATCTTGAAGATCTGGTTAATGCTAAACCCCCAATTAATTGTCATATGTAAGGTGTTTATATGTTGTTGATTTAAGGGTACCATCCCAAGACTTACCAGCATTTTCCCTCTGAAAGTGTGTTCCATTTGGGCGTGTCATTCTCTATGGAAAATGGTCAACCCCTGCTGCTCATCACAACCAGCACCAACCAGAGATGCCCACCCTTCCCCCCAGGCACCTGGCCAGCCGGAGCGAATTCTAAAAATGAAGGAAACAAATCGCGTTTGAACTTCTCGACAGCTTCCTAAGACTGCTAAATGGGCATCCTTCACGTGGTTCTACTGGCGGGTTGGGTGGACAGTTTTGGAAGGAAACAAATTAATGGAAAGTTTCATATGTAAAGCAATCTTTATATATATATATATTTAAAAATATATGCTCACCCCCCCCCCCAAGATCTACTTTTTGCACCCTTAGATCTTGGGGGGGAGGGTGACCATATATATAGATGTAAAATATTTATATATATATATACATATAACTTTCCGGGAAAGTATCAATGATGTTTGCAATACCTCAAACAATATCCTGGCCTTTGTTCCAAAAAAATGTTTGGGAGACTTTCCGACTCAACCACTGCGCAGAATCGGATCACTTCACTGTCCCTAAGATGGGTGATCGGGTTGATTCACCCAAAACGGAGTTGCAACGAGTTTCTCAGTTGAGTTCAAGGTTGGGGTATGCTGATCATTTCTGTTTGGACTGTTTTGGGTTTATTAATTAACTGCCAAACTATCCCAACAAAAGCAACGTCAACTTGGGGAAATCTGACGTTTTGTGTTTTTGAAACAAAAAAAAAACAGGCAAGATTCCTTCAGAACGGTTTTATTTAGAACAAAAAAATCACTTCACACAAATTGTTTCGAATAGATTTTGCTTTACCCACATAGGTGTTTCCAAAAATAGAGGTACCCCAAAATGGATGGTGAAAATAATGGAAAACCCTATTCTTTAATGGATGATTTTGGGGGGAAAACCCACTATTTTCGGAAACATCGACATGGTTCACCATGGTTTTTTTTTGGGTGCCATGGCTCTGGATGCCTCTCAAAGAAACGTGTCAATGCAGCTTCTTGGACCTCAAAAGCGTCAAAAACTGGAGAGAGAGGGCTGGGGGACCCCCTCCACGGGACCCAACCCTACAGCCAACCAAAAAAAGGTAACTAACCCAAAGACATATATATGATATATATATATATATATACATATTATACAGGATATCTCCCCTGTTTCATCAAGTTTCTAACTGCTTATTTTGATCATTTGGGAATGTGGCTGTTGGAAAACACCATTGGTTGCAGCATTTTCTACTGTCATTCCTCTTCGCGTCCTTGAACTCAAGTGGTTGGTAACTGTTTCCTTTTCGCAATTTCCCCGGTCTTTTCCGAAACCACACCGGCAATTCCTGGTGTCAGAATGAAATGGTGAAAATTTTTGTGTGTAGGGTATGTCAATTTATCAAAGATATTTGGCCATGAATGTCTTCTAGGTATTAAACGAGCGCCTCTGGCCCATTTTGCTTAGCATACGTATTAAACGAGACCCTCTGCTTAATCGGGATTAAGAGGACAATAATTTCTGAATTTAATGGACAATAGGGTATTAAACGGGGTATTAAACGATGTGGTATTAAACGGGAGGAATCCCTCTGTTTAATATAGGGTATTAGACGGGGGTATTAAACGAAGGTGCTTTCAGCAATGTTTAGTAGACTTAATAAACATTCGTATCCATTTGACATTTACACCAATTTAAGTCCTGGTATATGGGCGATGTATTATGATGTAATGCAAGGGACATATGATAAAGTTGCATCCTTAGTTTTCTGAGAAGCAAAATCTTTATCCAAAAATTCTGAGACCGCAAAGTCCCGCAGGCTCCACTTGAGTTTGCATTGAAGCACATTTTTTTTAAAAAAAATCCATGCTGGGTACGTATACCTGCATTCAAGAGCAGTTTAGGGGAGTAAAATAAATACACAATGAAAAATCAAAAAAATGCGCCATAGATATAAATATACTCTTTAATTGCGTAACCTAGAAAACCTCCAATATGTTTCTTTGTCACAAATGATGTTGTTAGTCCCAAGGGCTGTTTTAATGGTTATAGTCAGTAGTTCATCCAACGTAGCACTGGCCAAATGCTCCTTCCACGACTGTATACTCATACAAGAGAATATGTACTTATCACATACTGGATGAACAGATTGTGTTACTAAGAATATACAGTATCGAGTTTATGTTTAAGAATGTGTAACGAGAATGTCCATACTATCAACCTTTGGGATATGCCCTCCTTTGTCTCTCTCTCTCTCTCTCTAATGGTTGTGCCCTTTGTAGTTTTACGGAGCAGAAATCTAGCTGCAAAAGGCTCCGAGTCTCATGAGTTCCTGGTGGTTTGATACCGTCTACTGTGATAAAATCAATCCCGTGCTAGGACGACACAACCAATCCCATGGATTCGGCGATTTGCTCAACGGTTGACCTATGAAGCTGATTCAAGACAAAAATCGCATCCCAAATTTCCGAAACCAACAAAATAATCCAATCCAACCACTCTTCAACCCATTCCGAACCTCCATTTCTCCCCAACAATCTAAAAAACAACATCCCAACAACCGAATTTNGTCTACTGTGATAAAATCAATCCCGTGCTAGGACGACACAACCAATCCCATGGATTCGGCGATTTGCTCAACGGTTGACCTATGAAGCTGATTCAAGACAAAAATCGCATCCCAAATTTCCGAAACCAACAAAAATAATCCAATCCAACCACTCTTCAACCCATTCCGAACCTCCATTTCTCCCCAACAATCTAAAAAAAACACATCCCAACAACCGAATTTCCCAGCCAATTTTGCCGTGTACACCGGAATAAAAAAAACACATTTTGAACCACCAAAGTCATGGAGATGTTGGATACTTCAGATGGATTTTCCCGGATTTCAAGGTAAATTTATAGGATGACCTGTTTAGGGGTTAAACAAACATCTGCCTGGCTCATGTAAAAACCAACGTACCAAGGTACAGCAGGTTTGCCTAGGGTGGCCTTCAATAACTGTTCAATGTTATCCCATAACCATGACCAGGCCACCTGGGCGGGGTCATGGGCGGGTTTTCGGGGTGAAAAAGGGATTTGTGAAGATTTATATGTTAAACAAAAGTATGATCATCATCATATACATCGGGTCTATATATATATGTGTATGTGATGTTATATGATATTAAATGCTATTATATGATATTAAATGGCATCCATAGGCTATCCAGGATCTAATTTTGTAAATGGAGAAGTGAAGTGAAACCATGTTTCATGATGTCTCATGATATTTGGTCATATTTGGTGGGTGATATTGGAACTATGTTAGCATTATTTCATGCAAAACAGTAACTTAAAGTCAAGGCATTTGAGATTCTACTTCTCAAGTATTACAGTATACTGAGGTGGGTTTGGAGACACTCTATCTCAGTGAAATCTCACTATGAGTTCAACGCATCTCAACATGGCATCAAAAGGAGCACATGCCAAACTCGGAAAGTTTCCAAACAAATCACGTTCAAACAAACTGCCATTTCTTCACGAAAGTTTTCCCACTCCATCCATGCCCCCCCTCAACCGTTCACGACAACACGAGACGACGGAAAGCGCCTCGTGTTCTGTATCCCACTTCTCTGGTAAAAGCGATCTCATGGAAGCCAACGTGACTGCCTCTTACCGATAAGACAAGAGCGGGAAGGTGTCGCAAGATGGGCCTTTCTGCATCCCACAAGAATGATGGAAGAAATCCCAAACAACCACTTGGGATGTATAAAACCTGGTACATAATGGGAAAAACTACCAACCTCAACTAGAGTTCTTCCATCAACAGAGTGATGGAACCCTTTGTAACTTACATAGCTTGTCGTACTAAAATCGAAGGTAACATGATTTTGAAACCCTGTGACTTTCCAAAAAAATCGAAGGAAAAACCCATGGATCACCAAGGCCCATTGCCAGTGAAAATTTAAGATGACGCAATGTCTAGTTGGTGGTTGAACCAACCCATTTGAACAATATGCTCGTCAAATTGGATCATTCCCCCAGGGTTCGGGATGAAAATCCCAAAAATGTTTGAAAACCACCAGGTATATAGATGTCTATTTCCTGATGTCATCTTTGCCATATATTAGCATCATTTATCATCGTTTACAATGGTGAAGCATCAGGAACTCCGGGATCCCTTATTGCCTACGAATCAACTCTGCATCCCAACTGCCTTCGGTTCTATTGCACGTGGTTCATGGGAGATAGGTTATATATATCTACATATATATATATATGTATAACTAGGTATATGTACATATATATACATATGTTGCACTCTATTCCAAATAAGTGTCTACTTCATATCTCATCATACCTTTCATGTCCTGTATATTAAAGACACAGTCCTGCATATCTCATCATACCTTTCATGTCCTGTATATTAAAGACACAGTCCTGCCAGTCCTTCCAATACACACCATCCGAAACGACGCTATGACTATCCCAGAAGGTGTGTTTTTGGACATTTGTAGCCACACCAAATTGCAATTTTACAAACAATCATGCATGGGAATTGCGATTGTCTAGCATTTTTTGCTAAACCTGCATGGATTTATACACATGTTTGACTGAATAAATATGTATTGTAATGATGTTGTCTGTAGTGAAATCGCTGAGAAATCTCATCTTGTCACCTTTGGCCCAGGGAGTGGGTTTACTCATAAGGGGCCGCCGTTCCTGTATCTTGCCAAGACCACCATATTCCCCTTCATCATCATTAAACCGTCATGTTCCTACAATTTCAATCCTCAAAAGGGAAAAAACAAAATGGCCGCAGTTGCAGCCATTGTCACCTTGAATTCTGATAGCTCGATCGGCCCACGATACTTGGCCAAGATCAACCTGTAGTGGGAAGCTTTGGGAAGCGATGCTCCAAAGGACAAAGGGAAGATCAACTTCAGTGTCAGGTTTTTTTTCTCCCTCACCCAGCAACACGTCGTCAAGGTTATGAGGCGGTAGGGTCAAGGGTTGGGTGTCAAATGCCAATTCCAAACCCGCAGCGGCTGTCATAAGTTTTTGGAAAAAAAAAACGTCACATGTTACGACTGTCTTGAAAAAAGGGTAGATTGGGGGGGCCGTTCGGCCAAAAAACATCGGGCCCCAACCTCCAACGAGTGAAGAGTTGACACAAAAAACAAGGTGGTGTCAAATCGAAACAAGGAAACAGTTGGATTCAACTTTCAACTCTTTCCAAGGTGAACTGATGGTTTCTTGGGGAATTCATTCTGAAACCTGTACTCAATGCATAAGAATCATATAGATATTGATTAGGCATTTGTATGGGAGGGTGAGTCCCCCCTATCCCTCCCAAAACCACCATTTGAATCCACTTGGTTGCCCATACTTCAAATGATTCTTATGGGGGTGGTATGGAAATGGGGGACCCACTATGTATTGGAAGTGCCTGGAATTTCCCTTGATAAAATACAACCAACAAAAAAAGTGGTTGCAACAAAGCCCAGGAAACTTCCCACCACATCTAGCATTTATCCATCACTGCTTTTTTCAAGGGCATGAGTTTGTCAAGTTACATCTACCTTCCAACATGGCATTCCTGGCTTGAAAAAGTACCCATCCTGTTACAAGCGGTCCCCAAGGAACGACATCACGTCGCATTCCTCTTGCAAGCGTGAGAAATTCGCCACACTCCTGTGGGGTGACATGTTCATTTACTGTGCTTTTTTTCCGGTGCCACTGTATTGGTTTTTAAGCATTTTGAAATGTAGGAATTGATCTTCTTGGTCGCCAAAACGGATTTCCCGTGAAAACACTGCCTCACAAGATTCCAAGCCATCCATACCTATTCAAACCCACACGCCACACGCTCCTGACCATATCACCAAAGTGAGTGAGCATGATTTTGATCCACTCGGAAGTGCCATATCCTGCAGATTGACAAATTGTGACAAGCTCAGTTCCTTGAGACTCATGGCGGGAAAAACGCCGAGTGTCACGGACTCCAGAACAGACACGTTGAACATTTATGTATAGTATATATATATATGTGTGTATATATATATATTAATAAGAAATGCATGAATTACCCAGAGCTTATAATAAGTGCTAGCAGCAAAAGGTATGCTGGTAACGGAACAGTCCCGAAGCAACTGATTCCGAGAGTTCCATGGTTTGGGAATTCCCCATCTCTCCAATGTGTTTTTACCAAGGATCCCATCACTGATGCATTGAATAGAATCCTGGGAATGCAAAAGCTGCAATTCCGCTCGGGGTTAAGGTTGGGAAGTTGGCAAAAAATGCCAAAAAATGAGCATATGCCAGGTGATTCAAAGTTGGGATGGATAAGTGACCCTTTCAAGGGGTTAAGTGACCTCCAACAAGGGGATAAAAAAAAGGTCACTTTGAATCACCTGCTGGTTGGTTTTTATCTGCAAGCAATTAAGGATGGCTATCTTTAGGCAATTTTTTGGATGTGGAGTCTGGCGGGCGTTGGGATGGTGATAATGGTGATATGATATGGATATCTTTGGAAAAAAAGCTTGGGGGAAAGTTGTTCGCCGCCGATTCAATGACCACGCTCCAACGCTACCAGGATGCTTCAATCACCTGCCACCAAATGTCACACTGGTGCTGCGCCTGCCACGCAACGTCAATCACCTGCCACCACATGTCACACTGGTGCTGCGCCTGCCACGCAANCAGAGCCACGCTCCAACGCTACCAGGATGCTTCAATCACCTGCCGCCAAATGTCACACTGGTGCTGCGCCTGCCACGCAACGTCAATCACCTGCCACCACATGTCACACTGGTGCTGCGCCTGCCACGCAACGTCACACTGCAACGTACCAGTCCCTGCACCAGCCACCCAGAGCCACGCTGCAGCTGGAAGTGTCACGTGTACAAGCGATCCAATTTCACGTGTACAAGCGAGCCAATTTCACGTGCACAAGCGAACCCGCGCCCTTTGTACCCCACCTAAAACCCCCAAAAAGCTGAAAAAAAAACACATGAATTTGGAAGATACAATCCCACGGAGTATATTATGGGATTTCAGAAAGTGTCACGCTTCGGAGCGTGTGTTGAAAACCGTGGTGAAAACATCGACGCCGCAAAAACACGTCCGCTTCCGCCAAGACCGCATCTCTGTATGACATTCAACATCATCCAACATCCTGTTCCTGTTTGTCCGGTTTCATGTCTGCGTGTGTTGTTGGTTTTTTACTATAACTAATCTTTGGGATGAGAATTCTTACGTCTGCAACATACCTCAGACCTTTGCCAGCGCCAGGGCCACCATGAAAAGTTCATGCCCAGATTCATCTCATTGAAAGAGGTTGGTACCCGCAAGTTGTCTGCTTTCTCATCCTTGTCCAAGCCCAACACGTCGTTGTTCAACTCCAAGTCTTTCGAATCTTTGACATCTCTGTCATTCTTGCCATCTTTTCCTGCAACATTATAACAAGCTGCTCAAATTCTCACACGTCAAATCATCAAATACATTCACCAACTTCTAAGAGTCAGTCATTTGGAGAAATTTCCCCACCAATCTGATTTCAAGAATCAAATTTCATCCCATCTTTAAATCCCTGACGGCTGAAGGCTCCCAATTTCAGAAATCTGGTCAACTCACCAGTTGAGGTTAGCAGTTTATGCCAGTATTTATCAGGTGTCTTTACATCCCAGGTGGTTGTTTGAATTGTTTGGGATGTCTGAACCATCAACAGTATGACTATATGACTATGATTCCATGATCCACGTTGAAGAGTCGTTGGCCTTCTTTGGATCCCGCCTTCTCCTTTGGCAAGTGCTTTGGCGACACACGCATGGGAACCCGGGTCGAATGAGAACGTTCACATCTATAAGCAATATGCAAATCATACCCATGGGATCCATGCATAGCATATTTACATACATCTACCCGAAAAATTCACTGAATGTGCGTAAATATACCATACATGGAGCATCTGGGATATATACCCCCATAGGAACGATCACGTATCCCATCCCGTTTGGTCACTTTTGAGGAAAATTGATTTTCCCAACTTCCCGTAAACGGTGGGAAGTTGGGATATGTTGGTTCCCTGGAGGGTACCTACTGCATCTGTATCTGCATGTTGGAATCACCAAATCGAAACTGAACCAGCAGCTACCAACTTTCTGACTCATTAAATTAGCCGGATCCCTGCATTTGCTTCCTACAAAGTGCTGCTTTAAAACAAACTACATAAGTGTAAAATATAGAAAAATCCTGTCTGTGTATCGACATATAGGCATACAGTGTCGAAAATAAAAAATACATGTCATGCAATATTCTACAATTCTACCAATTGATAGATGATGCATGTAGACTTTGTCCGCAAGTGTGTCCATGGAAACAATCACACCCAGTTTTGGGAACAGGGAAAACCTTCAATCAATCTAAACGTTTTGCCAAGGGTCTTCTTCCTCCTCGAGTTTGTCCTTTTTTTCGCTTTGGGGACTTTCTTCTTCCTTCACCTCTTCGCCCTGTCAAAACGTGCCGTGCCCTGGACTGGAGGATATGCGGGATGAGCTTGCGGCGGACGCCAGCCATGTGGAGGTAAGTGGTTCTTAGGTTGAGGTTGATTAGATGATTAGCTGCACAGAAACTTGTTGAAAAAAAACATGCTATATCCTCCGGTTCGCTTTCTGATGCTCACGTTTTATGTTGACTTTGTGTGATTTCACAGGCGAATTGCTAGATTTGCTTTAAAGGAGCGTTCTGTGTTTTGACTATCAAAAGATAGTCTCATAACAAGAGTTTTTTTAGTACCCATAGTTATATACATGTAAGTAAACATCCCAGTCCCTGTGAGATCCTATGGGGTATAGTCCAACCTAAAAAATGTTCCCCCAATTCTCAGTTGCCTCCTCCAATGCTTTGGTCTTCTGCACGGCGTTCCAACTACTTAGCACCAACCTATCCCCAGTGAATGTCCAGGAAGTTGGGAGTTGTTTGTTGTCCCCCCTTTGAAACACATAGCAACAAAATAGTGCCCATGGAAATCCACCTTTTAATGCAAATTATCGAGGTTTTAATGGTCATGCCCAGGGTACCAGAGGGTACAAGTAAATCAAAGAAGGCGATTCTTGTGATTTGGGTGATGGTTGAGGCTCATAATCCACAAATATCGCTTCCGATTTAGCAGGGAAATATTGAAATACCCATCATGCCCTCCGTTTGATCATTCCTTTTTCACGGTGTCATTGGCTCTTACCTGACGGCTTCAAATCCTCCATGACGGAAAAAAACATATTTCAGGCGGTTTGGGATTTCATCCGACAGGCAGTGGATGTTGTTTTTGGTGTCAAATGAAATAAATCATCGGTGGGTGGGAAGGGAAAATCAGGTTACAATGTGGTGTTCCTTGCAATCGTGAACATGGTTGATGCTGCGCAACAGATTGGGTGGGTGGGTTGGGGGAAGGATGTTGCACACTGGTTGGTGGCAGGTTGCGACACACACCTATATATTATATAAATATCTATTAAATAGACATGCGAATATCAATGCACGATTTCTACTCGAATATTCCAAGCAGGTACTATAAGGTACTGAATGAAGAACAGAATCATTCTTAGTTGAAATACTGCATGATATTCATAAGCCTATGCTAGGCCATCAGAGATTCCTCACAAAGGCTTAAGCATCAACATTCACAAAAGCACCCAACCATGTTTTGACATATTCTATCTGCCAGCTTGAAAACCAAAAAAAAAGAGGCTGTCACTGGCAATTTGGGCAATCTTGGCCCAAATTTCGAAGCTGTGAGGTTTTTTTCGGGGTGACAAAAATCAGTATTCCCCACTGGAGTCTAGAACCGTTAGGTTTAAGGTGGTTGCAACCCCCAACAAAGACTTCAGCTCAAAATGCTTTGATATCAACGTTTTGATATCACTTCCCAATGCTCCATGAAGAGATTGGTCTCCCTGAAACTGAGGAAAACAGATCTTTTCCTTTTGCCTTGGTAATTACAACGGTATGCCACGGTTTTGAGGAGGCCCTATGTCACATGTGTAATTATTCATGTATTTTGTATTCTCGCGCCCTTGTCTAGTGCCTGTGCCTTCTGGGCCCCTTTTCACCCATCTTACCCTCCCCAAAAAGATTGAATCCCATCCCAAAAATCCCACCCAACAGAAAAATCAGCGAATCTTCGTACCTGATTCGTCCCGCATATTCCCGGTGGACATAGATATAGGCACTGCCAATGTAATTGATCAGGGCATAAAGTCCACCACGTGCATTGCCGCTCACTGGCACTCCATCACCAACGGATTCCTCCAAGACCTTGGCAGTTCGAAAATTGGAAGGATTTTTTTGGTTCATGGAAAATTTTGAAGGGATGATGGCAGATGATGGGTAAAATAATAATCCCGGGGTAATATACTTCAACAACCACCGGCGGTTTTTGTTTTTCCCCATGGAAAAATCCCCCGATATTTCCCCATGTTTCCATGGGAATTTGCCCCCCAGGTCAAGGCACCTCTATCAAGGCTTCACGAAAAAAGGCGACCTTCACAGTGGTCACCTCCGAGTCCAAATGCTTGAAGGCCAAGGCCTCGCCGGGGATGAACAAAAATTTGTGTCTGAATTTTCCACTGGTTCTTTCATGATACCTTCACTGGCCTGATAGCAAATGATCTTGCTTGCCACCGACAGAACAACATAGTTCATCGCGCAGCCACTTTTTGATCACTTGCAAGGCTGTATGTATTGCCATAGCAGACTGATCATACCAAATCTTGAAAATGGCATGAGGAAATCAACCACTCAGCGCGCTGTTCTCCCAATGCCCCATTCTACTGTAAAGTCTTGCACGCAAACAAAGTAAATATATGCCTCTCTAATAACATCATCCGGTCAGATGTCAATTTGGAAACGTCAATGTGCAAATCTTCCTGAATGAAGAACTGATCATAAATGACCCAAGCACATGAAACCAGATCTAGCCATTTGTTAATGCGATCCCAACTACCTTGACTTATGATACCACGAGCCCGCAAAACTGCCACTTCACCCTTTCGGATGTAATCACGAGCTGCTCTTTCGCTAAGCCAACGGCCATATAGTAGGATATCTTGAAGAGGCATCCCTTGTCGCGCCAATTCTGACGCACCCGAACGACGGAAGGAATGGGTACTGAGATTGGAGCTGAGCAGCTCCCAAACAGTCCGCTAACTTTCTAACCCATCGGAGAACTGTTGAATAAGACAAGTCAAACATTGGAGCATCAGATTTTTGAGGACCAAAACGACTGAAGTATTGAGAAACCCATGCAACTACGCCAGGATGTGTCAAAACCACTTTCTGCTCCATGCCCCGTTTTGTGATGCCCAAACATAGAACCACTGAAGCTGGAGACAAAACAACATCATTGACCTTCAGTTGTAAAGCTTCCCTAACCCTCAGAAGCCCGACGTAGGATAAAAGCATAACAAGGCTAAGCTGTGGTTTATTAAGACATAGACTCATGACGACCATTGCCTGCAACAGCTCTGGCGGAGAGGCCGGAGCTTGGTGTGCGGGCTGCAGCACTTGCCAAGCATCATAAACTTTCCAGCAAACACGATAACGAGCCCTGGGAAAAATCTTTTGCACTGCCGATAAAGCCCATGCATATTGTGTCTTTCCGTGCCCCTTCTCGTATCCACTAATAAGCCATTCTGCCAAAAAATTGTCTTGATCCTCTTCTGTTAGATCACTCCAAACTACTTGCTGCAACAACAGCTCATTGTTGAGCAGCTGCAACGCCTCTGTATATTTGGTAATGGTGGATGGCTTTAAGGTGTGTAGCAAGAAACTCTGCACACGGTTCAACCCATCCACCTCGCACATTGATACCTGCCCTCCAGGGATCTATTTTGCCCCAGAAGGTTATCAAACTTTTGATGACTGCATGTGGTTGCTGATAGCCCTTCTCTTGAGCTGCTACCAATTTATTCACAAACACTGAGCCAACTGCTGCACAAAGTTCAGCTGGATATCTGGCTGCTGGGGTTGTAAGAAAAGCCCCATCACCTGATCTCCCAATCAATGCTTGATGCTTTCGATCATGCTTGCATCTGACTCTCATACGTGAAGCACCGCTGGATAATAGTAAGCCTGTTGGTTTCTTGCTTGATGCCCCAAACATGCATTGATCTAACACTACGTAAGCTAACCCAACCACTTCCCGCAACTTATGAACGACGTGCGTATTGAAGAAAGATGGATAGGGATCTCGACCTCTATCAGCTGGGTGTTCATGGCCTACCCAACCACCAAAAATCCGAATTTCCAGTAGAAGCGTCATACAAAGAAGAAACAACACACTACCCAAATGAACTGCATGCTGCTCTCTTTGTGTCAGCCCTGGCAATGGAATCCATGGGTCATCACGACCCCGCAGTGGTCTGGGTCCATATTGGTCACTAAGTGGAACATGCCTAGCCGCTGAAATTGTAGAACATGGTGGAGACGAGAAACCTCCTTCTACCTTACCCGAATGAATCAAAGACAACAAAAATGCCATGGTCTTGGAATCCAGCAAACTTAGACGTGAACTGCCAACACCTGAAATGATATCATGTTGCTCTGCAAGAGGATCTACCGCAATACCAACTATGGTGATACCATGCAAGGCTCCAATCCTTTCAATTGCATCCAACAAGTCACCAGACCTACGAGGTCCCGAACATAGATGAATGAAAAACAATGCATCATCTTGACTGCCCCAAAAACGGAGCCCTGGCATCTCAACCGTCGGCTCAACACTACCCAACTCAGGCTCATCATCTTTGCATCCACCTGCCGGTTCAAACCATCTGGATGGCTCATCGGCTGGATTTTCTTTCGAAGGGATCCATGGATAGAAATTGTCAAAACCACCTGCTAGGTTGATACTGCAAGACCTCCTACATCGCTGATTCAATGCATGTGATGCTGAGCGGCCCTTGGTAAAAGCTCCTACACAAGCAGCACTGTCCAAAGGATGTACAAATCGTTTCCCCTCATCAATGGGGCGCCTCAACCGATCTTCCATAGCCCAGCAAGTAGCATCCGCCTCACTCAATGTGATGTGAGATCCATACCAGGGTGTGCCAACTGATTTCCATTTGACTCGTTCATGTGGGAGCCGGATCTTACGTAAAGGGCACTTTTGCGTCTCTGTCAAATTGATCCCCCAAGGCAACTTTAAGTTAGTATAAGTGGTAGGGTGAGAACTGAACCTCGCCATGGTTTGTACAATGTTGGTAGGCATAACTGACCAAGATCGGCCCAACCCAGTCATAGATGCATCGGTACACTCAACTCGATTGCTCCAATCTGCTGATAGATCAAACTCTGCAAACCATAACAAAATCATTGCTATTGCCAGCTCTTCCCAAACCGCTGAAGGCAGAAAGACCCACTCACGCCTCCTGGACCTCATAGTATCGAGCCATGCATAGCTCTCCACGAAGATGGACCTCAGGCACGGTCTGCAAGAATGTGCGAACCCATACTTGCCGACCAAACGATCAATCACTGCCACCAACACCCGCCGTTGAAGGAGAACATGAAAAGTGGCTTGAAAGAGAAATCTCCTCTTCTCCAAGGATAAACCTACCCAATGAAGTTGGGGATGCACATAATAACCCTGCACTTCCTCTCCAGCTGCCCCATCTACTGACTTCTTCTGATTCGGTTCCACCCCTCTCAAACACCAAGCAGTCTCTGCTTGTTGTAGCCAAGATGGACCTATGTCACCCTGAGAGTCTGACGCTGTGTGCTCCATTGCCCAAATGTCATCAATGATAGAGCCCCAAACTGGCAGTCCTGCAGGCACCACAAAGTCTGGATGAACCCTTCGATCCTGGGGAAAACCGGCATCATGAGTGACCACATCTGTCAACCCTTGTGCCCACCCAGCTGAAGGACCAAAACCCATTGGCGTACTTCTGCACGCTGGAAACCATTCTTGTTTGAGTCCCTTCTTGTTAACCAGGCGAATTGGTGGACCACACAACCACCGCTGCCACCGAGAACCGATACGAAGGTGATGAAAATAATGTCTTGCATCCCTTTTTGAAACCCGGATCAACCCCCCTTTAGGAACCCAAGTAGATCTTAAGTGAGGAATATACGCAAATTTCGGTCTGGGAATCTTCAAAGGATCCAACAACTGATTCACACTTGGATCAGTGATGACCCTATCTTCCTTATCATCTTTAGCAACCGCAAATGCGCCCGCCACACAAGGAATCCCCCTATGCTTTGCAACCTGGTGCTCTTGAGTTTGTGCAGCCCGGCCTTGACATTGCGCTTGACCAACTCTGGGTATGAAGAAGCCAGCCAGGTGTAGCCACGTTTAACTCTCTTAGGCCGATGCTTCACAGATAACAAGACAGAATCAGGACATTCGACCTGCCTCGACATCATAGGGAAAAGGTCTCTCAAATGATCTGCAAGGGGAACTGTAGCAGCCGATTGAGGTACCCCTCCTTTCACACCCAGAGCTAGCACCACACCACAACCTGTGTAGTGCTGAGTCTGCTTCAAAAACGCATCCACCCCCATAGGTGAAAGAATTGGCTCATCTGTCAACACGTGAGCACGCAAGGTCTCCTCCATCCTAGAGGATACCCGCTGGTGAGCTGCTGAAGGAAATGAGATGTCATCCTCCAGCCCTCCATGCAAATAGTTTAGCACTCCAATGATAAGGTTCCCCACACCACACTGCCCGATCATGCCTTTAGACAGGGGCGATAAAGGAAAAACTCGATCAGGGGAGCTGCCAACTGCTGTACGGTGATATGAATTCAAAGTACCATCCCTCTTACCATAGCCATGGAGCCTGTCGAAGATGTGAGACACTCTGCTGCTAAGTCCATTAGCTTCAGACCCTCTTCCAGGTCTACGAAAGACACCTACCAGCGCCTCCATAGCCCTTCCAAAAAAGCTATTGAAACCTTCACATTCAGAATGCCCAGCCCCCAACCGGCTCCAGGCTCCCCATAGTTGTTGGCTTAACCGTTGGTCAAAGCTAGCATGCTTGAGCTTGCTAGCGTCTTGTTGGTGTTGACCAACTCTATGCCCTCTGCTTTTTCCCATGATCCACCCTTCATCTTGGCAGCTTGTATAGCCAAGATCCGTTGCACCAACACGTCCAATGCCCTGGCTATCTCTCGACGATTCACATGGTCCAAGATCTCCGCCAGTGTGAGGACTTCCTTCATGTCTCGAAGCTCTGAAAGACCTGCAAACTGGTGAGCCCAGCTGGCATCCCGAAGCTGGGATGACTTTGCCAGAGTTCCTTTTGACAGTCTGGTGAACACCCCGGCCAAAAAGTGGGCTGTCAAGGCCCCTGGGTGCTTCGCCGCAAAGGCCACCAAATCGCCCTTCTTCTTGAACTTGAGCTGGTCCACATGTGCCAAATCGCTGTAGCTCACCGATTTTGACTTTCCGCCCTCCTTCCATCTCAATGGTTTCTTGGTGCTCGAACTGCTTGAACTGCTCCGAGAACGGGATCGACTGCTGTTGCTGCTGGAAGGTGATGAACTGGAACTCCCTCGGCTCTTCCTGGACTTCTTCTTGTGCTTGCGCTCCTTTTTGCTCTTTTTCTTTGACTTCTTGTGTTTCTTGTCCTTGGAGCGAGAATGCTTCCTGGGACGATCCGAGTCGTTGAGAGCTAAAGCCTGCAACTGTTGCACTGCTGACTCCAATGCCTTGAGGTCCATCTCCCGATTTTGCTGACTGTTGCCTGCACCTAATCCCAGAGCGGCAGCCCCGGGGTTTTGCTCTCCCATAGCCACGCCTCCTCCTCCCGGAGCTAAAGCGCCCCCTCCACCCATCTGCAGTGGAGTCAGGTCTTGTTGGAAACTAAGCTGTTGGAGGGCACTGTCTGCAACTGAGTCAACAACTGATGAGCCTCTGTCATTAGGACTGCCACGTCTGCCGCTCCTGGGTTCCACTGATCTTGTGCTGCAGGTGGAACACATAGCCAATTCACATCCTGCTGCTGCACGCCGTTGGGTGCCCTCCTCTGTTGATGGGCCCCCAAAGTGGGAGCAACCAAGTGCGGACCGATCACCTCGATCAATGTCCACATCCATGATGATCCGTCAGAGACCGTAGTCCTACACAAAAGGTTCTTACCGTCTTGAGTGTGCCCTGCGATCCAGACTTCGTCCCAATCAGGAGGACGTGACACCAAAAGAAATGAACCCGGTGGATAATTTGGGGCTGCAGCTACTACAGCCATGCAGGTGAGGAAGTCTCCCCGTTCTGCTTGCTTAGTGGCTAACCACCCAAAATGCCAATGGTGATCCAGTAGATAGCTGGCCAACCAAAGCACTCGATGAATCCAACCGAAAACTAGATTGATCAAGCAGATGAGGTAAATGAACAATTGAAGAACTACCCTGAATAGCAAATGCAGCTCAGTGCGAAAATCCCACAAAAGATATGCCCCACCAGCCAACCAAATCCAATGTAGCTCGGGGAAATCCCTCAAAATAGAACCCACCAAGGACTCCACTAATTGACGAGAAACCCCTTCAACCAGGATAATAGGCAACTTCTGGATCCACGTTTGCCAACCCCAGAATGCACCACCAGCTAATGAACTGGCCACCACTGGTAACACCGCCCGTGACATCAACCGGGGATTGAGAGAGGCTTGAGCGAATTAAAAGCATCGAGATGCTGGACATTACCGAACTGCACTTTCAAAAACGACACAAACACCGCAGTTACCTTGAAACAGTCTCTATTCCCGTTTGAACATTTGAAACCCCATAGTTTTTGTTTTTGGGCATTATCGGATATCATGACATGGGATAAGATGATATCAAATTTGGAGCAGCTTTTCAAAAAACATTAATTTCCTGGAATGGTTGCCAGTTATTACAGTAATTTATTGATGGTTTTATTTTCCGAGATGTTTGGATAGTTTCGGATAGTTTTGGCGACCATTATCGCCATTTAAAGGCGCCGAAGGCGCCGTCTCGCAACCATCCAACAACCCCCAACACCTCGATCTCTCGCTTCAACACCGTGGGATTATCCAACAAAGCCACCTGGTTGGCCGGTTCATGTGGTTAAGCCGCTGTAGATTCCAAACATAGTTAAACCACCAAGCAGCTCACCACCAACAGTGATCCTTTCAGGACGTCCTACCATTTTTTTGCAATATTTCCCAGCCAGCAAAAACCATCTCGTGAAGGAAATGATGATCCCCTCCGCGAAAGAAATCCGAAATAATAAAAATGTAACAAATGCCATTGCTTCAAACACTGTCGCATATCCCTTTAAAAATAAACGGAGATTTTTCTGGATCCCCTTCCGACCCTGTTATCCGATACAACAACCTGCATTTCACCAAGTCACTAACTGACTGAAGGCTGTCATGAAACGCATCGAGATCACTGCCTACCGAACAACCCGGCAGATCGTTAAAGGATGGCGTGATGGGAAGGTTGACACATCAACAGTCACCATATGTAGAAATGAAGAAATCTCACTTGTAAGTGAACATGTAAGAAAACCACACCTTGTTAGCTTCATGATGTTCCCTCTCCAGGTAATATTGTTTCTTTTGGTTCTGCTATCTACTTGCTATCTACTTGCTGATTTGCTGGGCTCTCAGCTGTGCGTCCTTACAAACCTGGGTGCAAGCAGAATTCCGTCTCATATGTCCTCCACGCAAATTAATACTATCCATAATCTTTATCTCACTATGAAAATGTGAGATTCTTCAAAAAAAACAACAAAGTCTTCCACACCACTAACTGTTGTGCATTCATGCAAATGTATTCCTATTATCAGCAAAAATCCCATTCCCTGCCCAGATCTCCGCCTTGGGACTACGGAAGGCAGATTGCAAACTCGGTGCCGAGTCGAACAGCATGGTGAAGAAGCTGTCTCCTCGTTCCAGTAGAGACTTTTTTGCTACGAAAAAAAATATGTCTTTTTCAATTTTCCCAAGGGTTGCATTATAATTAGTAAAGGACCCACAAAGCAGGCCATTTAACAATATCAACATGGGGGGTTGTAGCGTCGAAGTCACTGATCTAAATCTAATCATCTATTTTCGAATTGGTGAAATCAAAAACATGCAAGTCTCCAGGGTCCACGAGACCACTGAAAATTTGTCATATCCGTAGCTAAAATCCCACTTCTACAGGCCCCAGGAATTTCCAGAAGAAAATTGCTACCCT
Source organism: Breviolum minutum Mf 1.05b.01 (assembly GCA_000507305.1). NCBI lineage: Eukaryota > Dinophyceae > Suessiales > Symbiodiniaceae > Breviolum > Breviolum minutum. The sequence continues at coordinate 23,429 of DF239519.1, forward strand.
GTGCAATTTTCAATTTGCATGGGAAGTTAACGCATAGAATCCCAATGAATACTGTTGATGGCTGAAATCCTGCAACAGTTGACAGGTAGTTCATCCCATTGTTTGCAAGGTTTAATACCTCCCAGGTGGTGCAGGATTTCAGCCATCAACGGTATCAATACATCATTTTAAACATCTCCCCACTCTTTCTCCATTTTATGTTCCTGACATGTTTCCACTTTGTTTCCTATGGAGAAAATAAACGGAATACACACACTGGTCAACTAACATAGCAATAAAACATATCCCCCATTTTCAATAGGAAATACATCTTCAATCCGGGTCCATTTTCCAATCAACGAACAAACCGGAACTTTTTCGTTTCGAAACCCAATGACTCTCACAGTTTGGCCCAGTTGTTGTCTCCTGCGACTTCCTTGGAGCCAGCTTGTTTGATCCAGCCCTTGGTGACATGGGGACCATGGGGGGAGGGATGTTTTATTTGTTTCATTTGAAGGAAATGATGCATCTTGCAGTAGTTAATGGAAAATAAATTTGTGGTGATGATGATGATGATGATGATGATGATGATGATGATGATGATGACCATGGTGCTTTCACATATTTTGCAATTCTGAAGACATTGAAGAATCCCTTTAGAAGTCATAGCCGCTTCATGCTCCCCAAAAAGTACAGGGCAAAGTGATTCAAACATACAGGCAGCAGTTGAAGCGAAAATATCTACAGATTCACCGACCTTTTTAGAAACATTTTATATCCTTTTATATCATCAAAATCCAATGATGTCATCCGAGTCAGAATGTTTTCGAACATGTGCGATCTCTCTATGGGTTTTTCCCACCACCACCACCACCACCACCAGCAGTTGAATTACTATAACCGTGCAAGGGCCAACTGCCAACACTACCAACGCGAGCGGATCGTTACCAAACGACCACCCAACCTTTGAAAAATGTCAACATTCAAATGTACATTTCGGTTCCCTCAAACTGAATTGTTTGTCCATTTTTGTTCCCCATTTTCCTGACCTGAAACCATCTGAAACCCATAGGAAGGGAGGATTCATGAGGATTCTTCCTCAAAAAAATTGAGATTCGTAAATCTACCCTCACTGAAACCAACATTGCGCACCTGATGGTTGGAAGACTTGACGATCGTTTCATCGTTTTCGTTTCCTTTTGGGGGCCGGAAACCTTCCAGTTTGCCCGGTGCGAACTGGTACTCCCCCGAAACACTAAGATGACTGGCTGGAAAATCCACCATGAATGAGTCGATATATGGATCCTATTGACAAATGGAAGATGTTTCCAATGTCATGTTGGTTTTCAGGGGGTGTCTTGTTTAAGGGAAATCACCGGACCTGGTCATTTGACTCAGAATTTCAAAAAACCCAAGGTTCAGCCCATGTTTCTTGCACCGCTTGAGCCACTTTTGAAGGAAATGCCACTTCCTGACCGTCCGGTGGCTGAAAACATGATCAACACAAAATGACCAAACTCAGGGGGTAACTTTCAAAAATGATTTCCAGCATCCCAAACTTAAAGGTTTTTTCGGTAAAACAAAATCCATGGGGCCCCATGATGGAAACCCAACGACTCGATGGACCGACATCGAGGTCGAGACCGGTCCCGTGTAAATTCTCCATGGTTAAATCCACAAGATTTATATATATCTTTTATTCTGATGTCAAATGTCAGGTTCCCTATCCAAACCGTGCAGGAAACTTTTCCAAAATCTCCGGGAAATCTCATCCCTTCACTGAATCCACCTGGAAGACACTTCCATCCACTTCCTGTAAGCGTTGCAGTTCCACCAACTCGGACCTCAAGTAGATCCGAGGTCACAGCTGCATCCCAGGGAAACAAAAATCACACCAACTCATGCACAGTTGGGTTACAACTCCCTGAAACCAACAGCAATCGCACCTGAAAATGGATGGTTGGAAGATGAATTTCCTTTTTGGGATGGCCCAATTTGCCAGGCGAACTGTTAGTTTCAGGGGTGTAGGTGTTTTTTTGAACCACTTTTTTTTGAGGTCAGGCTTTTGAATTCATTTACATTAGTTTAAGGATGATGAATCACGATTTACTTCAGATTCATGATCTTTTTATTTCTTTGGGCGGGGGGAGGAATGGTTACCGGTACGCTCCCACAAAATACCTCAAAATGGGAAGCATGACCAAGAACGTTGAAGTGTGAATTGACGCTACTCATGCATGGTTGATGCCCTTGCCAAGGGAAAAATCCGTGATCGCGTGACCCACCGAAGTTCCAAAGAACATATTTTTCAGATCTTCCCACCACAAAATGGAGCATTTAGATCCATTTCTTAGCTGCATATAGACAGGGTTATAGGGTTAACCAACCCTTCATTTGGGAAATGGCCCAGTGGGCCCAACCCCATGTGCAGCTGAGATTTGGAGATGTTTTTTTGATCAGTAGAACTTATACATGGAATATCCTCAAATGTTGAATGATGAGATCAATTTCGGTAGGATAATCCAAGTCCACATATATTCCAACAATCCTAGTTGCTCCAGGTTGCAAGCTTACCCCACCAAATCACCAAGAAATAAAAGTTTAAACTTTTCTTTAAAATAGTCTTCCCCAGGGGTTCCCAAAAAGTTTGAAAGTTGGGTCAACTGGCCTTTTCCGCCCCTTGAGATTCAAATTACAAGGACGCCAGAACTGACTGATAGCCAGTACTTGAAACCACCCAGTTGATCTATCATATTCATTTGATAGAAACAATACAGACAAAAGAGCTTATTGTTGAAGTTCCATACCATCTTCAAAATGGTGGTGGAAACCCACCCCTGTGGCAACAACAGCTATGAAAAAAATGAACAAAACTGTTCTCACCAAAGGGACTCAGTCTCGCTCTTCCTTGGCTCATCGCTTTGAGCACTGCAATCGCTGCCGCCATCACTACCTCAATCAAAACCGCTTGGTGAATTTGATCTAATAGTTCCCCAATCTGAATTTATTCCGCGCATCTTGCAACGATACACCAAACTTGGCGGAAAAAAATGAACAGCATTTATTCTACTATGGCTACTATGGGGAATATAATCTTGGATATGACAAACTTGGGATATGATATATCTTTGATCAATGTTAGTTTGGAATTGTTATATGCATATATGGTATGTATATATATATATAAGTGTGAAAACAAAAAATGTATACCTCCCATAATCCCATATTACTAATATAGCTATAGGTATATCTAGACATTTCATACCATATCAACTGCGATCTCCAGGATTTTGGCTCATCAAGCTCCAAGTAGTGAAGGTTTCAGAGTTTCCACCAGTTCTTTCCCCCTGAAATGAATCCACGGTCCACGTCTTGACCATACGTAAATCAATGATTTTGCCCACATACCCTGGGAAGATACCCCAAACTTCCCCAAACCCCTAAAAAGAAAGAATTCCTTCATAAACTGTTGGTGAAACATCCGGGGTACCTTCCAGGGGTATGTGGGTGGGGTGAGATCTTAGAGTAAGCTCATGACTCGTTTTTTGTGACGTTCTACCATTGAAAAAAACAACTGTTCAATGTCATTGATCTGTAGTGTTTGAAGATTCATCTCATATCTATCTAGTTTCTACTGTCCCCCGTTAGCGTTCCAAACTTGGAAGATTTCGATTTGGGACCTCAAGGGGCTTGGGGATGCCTCAAATGGGCCATGTTTCCCCCAATTTACCCCCCTTGCCAGCGACTTAGTCGGTGGATCCCGTGGATCCTGCTTCCAGCTAAAAAGAAAACCTTCCCCAAAAGCACATGCATCCGAATCCTCGGATTTACATCAAACATCACCAAACACTTTGCTGCCAAAGTCTCTGCCATCCTCATCGAAACTGATCATCTCTGGCGATTCCATCGGGGGTTCTCACCAGCCGCACGTTCCGAGGGGTTCCCGGCCCACGTTGGAGGCCAGGTTCCCAAAAAGGAGGGAAAGATGGGGGGGTGGCGCCTTTCCTCGGCGCAAAGCTCGAGCCCCATCGGTAGTCAGATCCAATTCTCAATGGACAACTAACAAACATAAAACAGAAAATGTTTGAAGAAATCTTTCCAGACATGATCCAACATATTGGAAACCAAACATGAACCATCAGCGATAGATTTGCTGAAGATCTTGCCTTGTCATACTCCCTCCTCCTCATGTCTGATAATAGAAACCTCTTTCAAATGTCAGCGTTTGAAGGACCAGGCAGGCCCCAGCGACTCTGGTGTAAGGGTGTATACTTTGGAATAACTTTAGTTGTTCAAATCATGAGGACCCAACATGAGCAGCACCTCTTTTCCTTCTATTCGAAATTGTGCCTTTGCAAAACCACATTTGAGGACGTCGCGGTTTCAAAACTGCTGCAAATCCATTCTGGATTGTGTCCAAAAAACCCGTGGCTGGTGCCTAAAAAAAATCCGGGAACAGCCAGGTGGTTCGCTCGTTTGACCGCTTTCTGCAGGGCACAACAAGATGGGCATCAGCACAGCTAGTACCCTTTCTTCTCTATGTATATAGATATTGTATGAAGAGAGAGGGGGTAATGGAGAAGAATAAAATAATGAAAGGAAACAATTTATCTTAATGCTCAGACCAATTGCGCCTTTTCCTACACCATGAGCCTGATATCTTTCAAATGGCAAATCCTGGTTCCTTCACACCCCACCCGAAATTGTCAATCAGTGGCTTCATTTTTGCCTTAGAGAGGAACTACACCAGGGAAGAACACATTAAGAAGTAGATCCCTTCAAAAGCTATTGGGAATGCATCCCAGAATTTCAGTGAATCTCCTTTTTCACCAGAATTATTAGCCTTTGGGTGTCACTTGCCTGTCTGTGCAGCCATCGATTCATCAAAAAAAAACACGCCCTCCCTTGTGAAGGACGATTGATGATTATATGATTGGTATGTATCTCAAAGTTTTTGCAGCTGACATACCTAATTTAGATCTTCCCCAAAAGATGTACCTGAATCCTCCAAGGGTCTGAAATTTGAGCCCCTTAACCACCAAAAAATCCAGAAACAGACCTAGGGGGCTGAAATTTGCCAATGTTGGAGGGTTCAGGTAAATGAATTCATGTCATGACCAACAATCATTTGAACCCGTACCGTTTGGACTCCGGAATCTCGCAAGGTGGAATTTGGATGAAATTTGGCCACCTCAAAACAGAGGTGGCCAACAGGCAAAATCGCAGGGTGTAACCCATCGATTTCCCAACAACATTGACGAAGTGTTTAAACAAATGGTCCAAGAAAAACTGAGTCAAATCAATTCCTGGACACAACTTGTTGTTATTGTTCTTGCTGCTGATGATGAGGAAAGAACTGTTTTTTTGTGTCCCGATTCAAACAAACTTCGCGAAGAACCACCTTTCGGACCCATGCCTGACCATGGGCCAACTGCCCCGGGGCCCGTTTTCGGATCATTCCGTGCGTCGAAAACTCCAAGTGGCCTAGGCCTCGGGAGCCCTCCTTGGAAGGAAAAGATTCCCATAAGGGTCCGCGCATTGGTATATATTTACCAATACATTTTACTATAAAAGTCAACCAAATTTTGAGGCAAATAAACCGTTCATGGATCAATATGGGATTGTATTTTTGTAAATTTTTTAAACTCTGGAAATCACCATGAAATCACAATGGATTCATCCGTTCCAGTTGGGGTAAACTTTGGGAAGGGCCTACTGTTGGCGGGTTTGGGAGGGTCGTTTCATGGAACAAAATTTAGGCGGCTTTTTTATCAGAAGGAATTGGATGGTCTGAAAGTAAGCCACAAATTCAGCCAACCTCTTCCCTTGCACCCCAACAACCCATGCAAAAATGAAGGTTTTTTGATCCCTCAAAATGTGGGCGATAACCACTAAAAATGCAGGTTCTGGGTTCTCATGGTGTACCCAACCAATTCAACCGGATACTGGATGCTTCATAACGCAGTCAACTCGGCAATCAGCGTCAATGGTCCCAGGCCACTTGAAGCTACGAATCTGAATGTCTGCGACTTGTTACGGGAAACACCCTGCAACTTACCAGGGCACAACCTTCGAAAGCGCATTAGGTGTCTTGCAATCATTGACTTCGAAACAATAACACGCGGAAATTACATAAGTGCACACATACATCTAGGTGGTGGTTTCAACCCATCTGAAAAATATTATATAGTCAAACTGGATCATCTCCCCAAGTAGGGATGAAAATAACAAATATTTGAAACCACCACCCAGACATGAATGACATATCATACTCTTGCAGGCTCTTTGAAAAAAGCTGGCTCTTTTGTTCAACATGTTCCCAGCTTATTCCGTCCCCAAAAAAGACGGAAGCCTCAAAAAAGACCCCGGAATCCGCCGACCTCAACGACCCACTGGACCTAAACTTAGAGGTTAATTAATCACAAAAAAACACGGTGAGAATATAGGTGAGAGATATGCCTTGGGGGTATCCCCGGCCCACTAACAGTGGAATCCGTGAAGGTTTATTTAAAGGGGTCCCTTCATAAAAAAAAGTGAACAGATTATCATTTCACTGGCATCGTGGGTGGGGGATACGTACCCCCAAAATATACCTCTAAAGTTTCTAGTTTTTGAAAATTAGGGCTACACTCAACTCCCACCCTTTTCCGAACAAGATTGAATCACAGCCAGGGGGACAAAGGAGTCTGATCCGATCGCCCCATGTAAAGGTGGGCCAAATTCCTACAACTTTGTTTATTCACTTTTTCCTTTTTCTAGTTGGTGGTTGAAACAAGCCATTTGAAACATACACCCCTGAAGATTAACATGGAACATAATCATGGAGGAATTGGAAGATCATGTTCCCTTCTAAATGGGTGATTTGTAGGTTCCATGTTAATCTTCCATGGTGTATGCTCGTCAAATTGGATCATTTCCAATTTGGATCGGGGTGAAAATAGAAAGAAAAGCACTTTAAAACCACCACCTAGTTGTCACATTGTCCCATCTAATGGGCATCTCCCATTTTTCATGGCAAAGAAAAGATGCGTTTCTGGTACATGCGAAAAAGTGAGGTTTATAAACATAATTAAGTATATATATCATAATTTCCAGATATTACCAGCATATACTTTTTAAAAGAATCATTAAAATCCCAATATCCAAACATGTGTTGCTCAAAAAAAACCTGACATATGTCGTTTCCCGAAATACCCAAACAGCGAGGTGAGGGCCCCCAAGATTTTAGACGTGTCACCATAGAGGGGAGTCTGATTCGAAAAAAAAATATATGAAAAAAAGATATGAAACACCACAGAAAATCTTCACCAAGTTAACATCGAGAAAATAATTCAGCTGACAATGTTTCCCATCATCCGTTTGTTTTTGGAACATGGCATGGGGGAGGGGGTGGTTGTTGGAAGTTTGCGTCTTGGAACACGTCATTGACCACTGCTGGCTTTCCTGTTTGATGTTAAAAAAAAGCAGAAAGGCCTAGCAAAAAACAATGGAAGGAAGAAACCCAACTTCATTGCACCTCTTCAAACTTGTAGTGGGTAAACATACATAAATTCAAATTATATTGAAACTGAGATGCACCTGGAAGTGTTCAGTAAATAAGATTGAAATCTCTCAAGTAAGAACATGACCTCAAAATCGAAAATTGGGGATTCTTCCCATGTATTCCAGGATGATCATATTACACCAATCACTTCAGTTGTGATTCGCGCGCTGGAAAGTGAATCATAGTACACCCCCCGATTCCAGTCGTCACAGACATTAGGTGAAACCTGCAAGCAGTCGTCCCCAACTTCAAATTGGAGCCCGGCAAAACGCAAAAAGTTTTCACGGATGAAAACCGCTGAACTTTTGACAAAAAAGGATGGCGCATTTGGCGTCAGCAAATGATGCAGGCTCTGACAAAAAGTGTCGGGAAAAACCACATGTGTCCTTTCGATGGAACACTGCAACATCTCTGCTATGTTTGAGCATGTAGCTGTTAAATGCAGCTTTCATGTCATCTTCACTGGAAGGTGACTTTTTGCAAAAACCAAAACATGCTGCACACCTACTCAAGCTGACAAATGAAAATCACACACATCCTGAGCCCAGTTCATAAGTCATAAGTCACACTGTCGATAAGTTTCTCTCCCTGCTTGCTTTATTGGAAATTCTTGGATTTTGTGATTTCAAAAATATCAAAAGAAGTGGATACTTATATATATATATATAGTAGGTTTGAAAATGGTTGAATCAACTTTAGTCATTTTTAATCCATCAGAAATGTCAGAGCCAAAAAAACTGACCTTTTGTCGCAGGGGGCGGGACCCTTGTCATCCACCAGGTGTGCCAAAGGTCATTTTTGCGGGAAAAAAACACATTCAAATCCGAAATCCTGGAATTGCCAAATCTTCAACCACATTGAAAGTATAGATTCATAAATATGAACTATACAAAAATTACCTAATAGCACATTCAGTATTACAGTAATATACCAAATAATATAGCAAAAGAAAAATAATGCACCTCAAGGATATAGGATAATCAGGATACTTCACCCCCAAGAAAGGTGCTAAGATTGTGAAACTGCAACTCAGTCAGGCTGTCAAGCTACCTGGCGACGGGGTGATGCCCACGCATAAGGCGGCTACGAATTGACTACACCAGGTGAACAGCATGAAAAGGCAACATGTAACAATGTTACAATGCATGTCATTGAAACATGCATTTCTGGAATCAACTCCAGATTGCCAGATTGCTGGTCTTCAATGTGCATGGTATTGCTTTCAAAAGAAGCAAACATTACGGTAGGTCCGTAGGTGGTACCGTTCCCAATAGTAATATGTGATTTGTCGAATCCATCTGCTAAGCCACTTTTGGGGGACTGTTTGCCATGTATTTTGATTCCAGGGATACGTGGATTCGCTGGGCGTTTTTCGAGAACCGCCAAGTCCGATGGTCAACACGAGGCGAGAAAGGTTTGGAAGTTTGAAGCTATTAAAAAATGTTTATATAACGTATATAATTTGTATATATATAAGTTTATTTTGTATATAACTTGTAACATATAGATGATGACTTAGAAAAGCCTGAAATCTTATCTCATAGCATAGGCAACACTACATTGTTGATGATCTTGTGGCAACAACCACCAGCATGCCGGAGAAGCCCCGTTTGACCCAACCCACCTGAACGCACACCATGGGATCTCCCACGTGTGAGGCCAATAAATGTGACATGTACTTGGAGTAGTCATTCACCTGTCCGGTGATTTTAGTCAAACATAAGGGCCGATCTGATGATCTGATTCAGCTACCAGTTGGATTGAAAAACTCAGTTGGAAACATTTTGGGAAAAAATTGGGCCCATGGGTCCATGTCTTCCCAGGTTGTGGAGAAAAAAAAAGCAACGATATTTGAAAGCACAAGCTTAGGCCCTAGGCCACCTTAGGCTGAATGAGACCCACACATGTCTTTCAGCATGTCACTGTTTTGGGTGATTTGTCCAAATCTCATCTTCCCTTTTTGAAACAGGCAAGTCTTTGCTCCCCTTCAGGTACCCGGGATACCACATTGATACTATGACAACCGTTGGGCATCCAATAGCCATACTCAAAATGACAAGATGTGAGACAACCTCCCTTGGACCTTGGATGAAATAAAAAGATGTAGAGCTACAAACTAAACAAAAATCCAAGGTCCAACTTTCACATCAAACGGACCTGGCCCCAACCAATCCCCCAACATCCTTGCAGAATTCCCAGGAGTTGTTCAAGTTGAAATAAGCCTGTAAATTACACCCGTATTCAGTTCCTATGACCGGGAGCAAGTCCTAGAAGGGAAAAAGGGAGCTCCAGGGATACCATGAAAAACTATGAAAAACTTGACTCCCCAACAAGATCATGACAAGATGATCAAGTTTAGAGGCTTCCAACTGGAAATCGTTTGTTTCGATGGGTTTGTTTGTTTTTTTTCTCAGATTCTTTTTAAGCTACTTCTTGTGGCTTTTCCCATAGTAAATGGAACATATATAAAATCCCCCTCGAAGAAATAATGCTGGAAGTCTGGAAGACCAATAGATTTTCCTGCCTTAAAAAAAAAAAGAGGCCCCCCTCTTTCAGGGTCCACCATGTCGTTCATTTTCGGGTGTTTCTGGTAGCGACCGGCCCCAACCCTCAAGCACAACGCCTCTTGAAGAGACGACTTGAGCTGTTGAACTTCATCCCAAACCTAGAGAGGTTGAGGTTTCGCCCCTCCCCCCAGTTGGGAAGAAACCCCCAGACTGCGATGGGTCTGACACCAATCTTTGACATGATGGCCTCTAGGAACTATCTAACAATACAGCCACCCACCCGCAACAAAAAACATGGTGTTTTCCCCCTAGTGAGTCCAAGGCAAAAGAAACAACTCACCAGCACAAGCCCATTATTTCCATCTTTCCAGGACCAACCCATTTCTTCCCATCTGGACCTTCAGATTTTGCTGGGTAAGAGCGAAGAGATCCACAGCCCGTGCAGAGCCATGCAACTGAGTGCATCTCTGGGAGAACTCCTCCAAAAACATCAAAAACCGACAACTGCTTTTTTTATGAGTGCTGATTTGGGTATATATGTTTTGGACATCTTCTTCAACTCCAATTTTGCCGGATTTTGGCATATGTTAGTATACTGCATTTATATTCACCATTTCTATTCACCGATTATTGTCTTTGGTCACTTCTTTTGAAGATAAAGTTCAAAGCGGTTGATAAAAACTGTATCACCCTCACAAAAGCATGGTTGTCGTCAGGCGGCATCGTAGTTCTCCAATCATCATCATCATCATCATCATCATCATCATCATCATCATCATCATCATCATCATCATCATGATCATCATCGCCATCAGCTTCTCATCACACTTTTATCCGTCTCCACCTGCTTTTATAATTCAACAGCTTGACTCTCTTTGCAGCCAATTTTTCGGGTTTGTTTCCTTCACTCGTAAATTTCCACTGTTTTGCCCCCCCCCTTTTTTTTCGAAGCGGGACATCCACGGAAAACTCCCAAACCAAAACATCTCTCAATGTAACTTTCGACCGCTCCTCGTAGCTGACAAGATGATCTCCATCTGCGTCCAAGGAATCGAACAACGTCCAGGCATCCACTGCATTTACTTCAATAGCTTCAAAGAATGCCTGGCGGGTCAAAACTGCTTCCCAACGTTGGGGATCCATTCTGATTCGACATGTTCGTTACCGGATCCATGAATGGTTGATTTTTCGGATCTATATTGGTATAAATGAAGGTACCATAAATATAATATAGCATACATATATACATGGGATTCTACCCAACATGTATATCCAAAAGGTCCTAGGTAAAAAATATGTATATATATACCTCTTTACAAAAAGGAAAATATGTCATGGATCCTCTTTTGCGTGATTCGAGTCGATGAGTCGAAAAAAATGGTGTACCAGGTGATTCAAGCCGTGACTTTTTAGGATGGTTAAGTGACCCTTGAAAAAGGGGTTGTTGGTGACCTCCAACGTTTGGGGATGACAATGTCACTTTGTTTGAATCACCTGGTACATTTAGATTATATAGTTGTGAATACTTGTGATGAATCATATGGACTTGACTTGAATCAGTTTGGCTTTAGATTTGGTTGTGCTTTGAAGCATGTTGTTGCTCCGAAATCCAGTGAGGATGGAAAATGGCACATCACCAGAAATTCTTAGCCCACTCAAACAGGGCCAAATGTGTTACAACTGCCTAAAAAATATTGAAAACCTACGACAACACAAACAAAAGCCAAAAATGATTGAATTGGATTTCATTTCCCCCTTTCCTCCTCCCCACCCCTAAACCACGAGGCTTGAGTTTGAGATTGCTGGAGCCAATGGAGTTCCAGTTTATATTGGCTTGCCCCCATCCCAGTTGCAGACAATAGTTCAAGGGAAAAGTTATCACCTACGAAAGACATGATGATCTTTGTACTCACAATTACTGGGAGGACAACTCCAACAGTATAGATTTGTGATATGAAAATATCCTTACATACTGTTTAACATGATATAATTTGCAAATATTTCCCACCTCCCACACACACACACACACCCATTTAAATTCAACACATACCCTTTCGTCATTTCTCGCCCATTTTTTCTTAAAAAAAAAACCTTCAAACTTGTGGAAAACAACCAACGTTGGGGCTTTCCCAGCTTTCCCCTGCGTTTTTTTTGGGGGGGGGTTCGTTCAACTCACCAGTGACCTGCATGTCGGGATCCTTGAACATCTGCTCAAACTCGGTGATGGTGAGCTGACCATCACCTGAACCAAACATAGCAGAGTCGCCTTGTGGNTATAATTTGCAAATATTTCCCACCTCCCACACACACACACACACCCATTTAAATTCAACACATACCCTTTCGTCATTTCTCGCCCATTTTTTTCTTAAAAAAAAAACCTTCAAACTTGTGGAAAACAACCAACGTTGGGGCTTTCCCAGCTTTCCCCTGCGTTTTTTTGGGGGGGGTTCGTTCAACTCACCAGTGACCTGCATGTCGGGATCCTTGAACATCTGCTCAAACTCGGTGATGGTGAGCTGACCATCACCTGAACCAAACATAGCAGAGTCGCCTTGTGGGTTGGACCCCCCCCAACCCAAAAACGAGGGAAAATAAAGCGAAAGAGCCTATTAAGACATATATATATATATATAAAGATATATAGCAAAGTCTATATTATATAAATACACACCAACAACGATATTTTCAAAGTTGTGTGTTTTTTCCAGGATTCACAGCGCTTCAAATCAACAATCAATGCTCTGCTTAGGGTGGTTTGAGATGGATCTGTCTGAAAGTTTCTAGACATTTTCACTTGGGAATATGGTCCTGTGTGAATCAAAAACATTGACCAACCCAACTAAGCAGCAACTAAAAATAGATAGGTAGTAGATGGAAACAACATATGCATGCATAAAATATATATATGCAGTAAAGAATATATAGGTATATAAAGAGATTTGAAAACATATGTAATATGCTGTGTTTATAATTATAACATATCATATCGTATATTTCCTATGTTTGTCTTTTTTCACACGTTCTCTTCTAGCTGATCCTCTTAGGCTCGCGGTCCTGTGCATGCTGTTCATTCCCCCTAAAAACGAGTCCAGCTTGAGGATCGACAGATGGAAAATTCCCGAAAATCCACAAATTCTCTTTCAAACCGACTACCAAAAGAATGTTTCATGATACTTTTTTGTAATTACCAATTGCCAATTGCCAGATAGATAGATCACTGGAACATGTTCTACCAAAAATTCTGCCTGAAGTGTCCAATTTAAACCAAATGCTGCTCACCAAATCCTGGAGAGATCGAGGGTGTCAGGTGCAGGGGCGGTGGGCTCGAAACGGAAAACATATGGCTGGATTTTCCGTCAGTTGTGTCATCCACAAGGACCTGGTGAACCTCAGTTAGTTTGATTTGTTTAGACACTCCCGTTGTAATTTTTAATTTTCATACATGTTCATACTACATGTCCTGCTTAGCGAATGACAAATTTTTGTTCAATGACAAAAAGAAAGATATTCAGCAGTTTTTAACCATTTTAACCTATGCAAAAAGCAGGCCGTGTCAATACCCATCGAATAAATATCACAATAGATATCTATATATTATATATGTATATTTACAGCTCAATTTCTCCATGAAGCACGCCAACTTTGGTTGCTAAGAGGCGTCTCCTTTACTCTTCAGTTGATCCACCAATCTTTCAACTGCTTTTAAAACATATGCATGCACCTCACCCCTTTCCAACCTGAAATCTTTACATAAATGGGGGACCTTCCATAACCCATACAATCCATGTATGGTATATTTACCGCTACATTTGGTTGATTTTTATGGTAAATGTAGGTATAAATATACCATACATTAGAATCCTATACTTATACTTATATATATAAGGTCCATCTCAGCACTTCTCAAAAAAAAACATTCCGGTAGTTTTTTTCATTTCCTAATCGTCCAACACGAATGGCCCAAATCAGATTTGGATGTTTCCTGTTGTTTCGAACCAGCTCTCGGATACATATGATACATGATATACATGCACCCTGGACCCTGGCTACTCCACCCAACCAGCTGCTGGGGCCGTACCCCCATAAGGCTGTCACCTCTGGGTACGGGAGGGGGGACCAGTTGACCAGGCAGGCTGATGAGTCCTTGAATTTCTGTACGTGAAGCACCAACGTTTCGTGGTCCTTTTCCCGTGTCTTGATGGCACTGTTTACGAAGACACCTGAGGAAAAAAACAACTGAAGTCGGATGGAAAGGTTCCCTGGATGAATATAGCTGGATATCTGTAGAAAATAACTCCTTACAGAATTCTACAAAATATTGACATATTGTATGTCAAATATCTATGAATAAATTAACATAATCATGCGTAATCCTTCAAATATGCCTTGATTCATTGGCTAAAGTTCCACCACATTATACCGTCATATCTTGAAAAAAACTGGTCACTTCAACTCCACCGATTTTTTTGACAGAATGGCTAAGCAACTATGGTTCCCTAAGGTGTTCCTGAAGGTTTCCCATGAAAAGCACGGTCAAGAAGTGATCGCGGGAAAATGTCATCCGGTCTTCCAAATCAGCCACCCGAAAGTCTGCACCTGTAATGACATTGAGCACCGCAAAACCTGCGGTAGAAGTGTGGAAGTGGGGCTGAAAGCTAAAAAAACGCCAATCAAGTAACTACAGGTCTTCGGTAACCTAAATCTTAATTCCATGTTTTTTTAGATTTTAGAAGTGATCAAAATCTCACTCACGATTCTTAACTTTGAATTCTGTCCATCCCGCTTCTTTTTCACGTCTTTCTTTCAGTTGTTTGAATCATCTTTTGTTGGGCTAACTTGTGGATCTCCTCCTTTGCTGTGAAACATCCGACCTTATGATGAGAAGCTCGTGGTAGATAAACCCCAAACAAGATACAAGATGAAAGCCTTGCCAAACGACTTGAATTTTTTCCATTTGCCATCTGATTTTACTGCTTAGGTTCTACCAAAATCCCATAATGGATTTCAAGTTCCATCCTCCTTAACAACAAAGATTCTTCCATAATTGTCATATCATCCTTATCATCCCCTCCTCTATTTGACACCCTTTAAATACAGCCTTCCCGGTTTTCCCAGTTCTTCGCACTTTCAAACGACGCAAATCTCCACGTGTTTTTTTTTTGGGACACCAAGAGGCTACAAAAGGCCACATAGACGTGAAAGAGATTCACCCAAATGAGGCCAATGGGTCGCAAAGAATCAGCCGCTTCCACCCAATCGAAGCCACTTAAGCATGCCCTGATGATTGGATTTTTTTAGTTGCTTGGTTGGTTTGGTTCATGGTCTTCAACAATTGGAGACCGGGATTGGATTTTTTTGTTTTTTTGTGGTATGTTTATTGATGTTTTTTTTGTTGGTTACTCTCAGGTTTTTTTGTTTTAGGGGAAGATGAGGCTAGGAAAAGGGGAGGGCAAGATAAGATGTTTTGGCCGAAAAAGGGGTTGCTTGCAAAATGCTTTGAACATCCAAACGGCTTCATGATTTGCCGTGAACTTTGCCTAAACAAATTTTTGAAGCTTGGCCCCAGAAAAGAAACACCTGTACCATGGCTGCACGCTTCTTTTCTCAAAGGTAACCTAGTTCACTCCCACAAACGCTTATGACAGAAAACTGGATATTATCTATTCTGGATTCTGAGATCATCTGAGATTTTGTGTGGATGTTTTGTTAGTTATGAACAAGATTTCCCACTTCTCATAGCATCTCACGTGGACCCTTCACCCGCAGAAAACGCTGCCTGAAGAGCGTTTCACAGGAGATGAAAACACCGCCAAAGTATTTCACTGCCAAGGACACGTCTTGATGTGGCTCTGATAATACGTGCGAATGCACACTATCAGTGAAGAGAATGGAAAAACCTCAGTCATTGCGAGGTTATTATTCTGTATATAGACATCGGGATTCACACAATGTTTTGAGGAAAGGAACCGACTATTTCAACAAAAAGGTGAGTTGTGAAAAAATGATAATAGTCGGTTTTTTGCGGTGTAAAATTATATGTTCAAAGCCGGAAGATGTACACGGTGGCACACCTACAACCTACAAGCTACATCATCAACCATCATGATGCCATCATGTGTTGCAAACTGTTTGCAACCTTTCATGGGAGCCAACCCCTGAAAACAATCATGAAAAACTAGTCATGAGCCGGTACCAATTCACTCACAAACTCACTGCATGTGTTGATCATAACCACGCCTTGGGGTCAGGTCTCCCCTTTGAAAAAGTCTTAGGAATCTCTCCAGGAAAACCCTGTGGATTGGAACGTCGACCTTCCAAGGCAAAGATTTCTGGGAATCGAGGAGTCCATCACCGAATCTCCAACCCTTCACTGTTGGTGATTGGTGAATCTACTAGTTGGTGGTTGAACCAACCCATTTGAAAAATATGATCTCGTCAAATTGGATCCATTTCCCCAGGGTTCGGGATGAAACATCCCAAAATATTTGAGTTCCCACCACCTATAGATCTAACTATTCCCTTTGGTGAATCCCAAGGTGCTGTAGATGATCAGCAGCAACAGGATCATTGCCTCGGCAAAAGGCGTGGTGTTTTCCGTGCTTTTTTTCGGAAAAAACATGTTTTTTAGCCAATGGAAACCCGGGAGTGTTTTTTTATGAACACATTTATATCAATCTCATATCATCCATATTTACCTACATTTGATTGTTTTTAATGGTAAAAAAGGATAAATGAGAATGTAAATATACCAGTCCCATGGATGGTAAGGGAATGGAAATCAATGCAAATAAGATCGAATACTGAGATGTCAGCAAGATAACAATCATCCAGTCGTTCAGCTTGGAATCCAGTCATTCAGCTCTCCATTGCCAAAGCAGAAATACGATATTCCCACCATTTGTGTGGTTTTTTCTTCACCAATCTTCACCAAAAAGGAACCTTTAGCATTCCTTTAGCCTGATAAATGTCGACCTTTATTTGAGTTCTATAAAGCCACTCCCCCCCAAAAAACGGAAACTTTTAAAACGACTGACTTTTTGAAGGGTGCTCTCATTTTTGTAGCATATAAACATATACATACGGTACCGGTACTGTATAAAAAATATATATATATATATATCACCAATAAAAGGCCTCCCAAGTTCAAAAACCAGGCCATTCAGTGGTTTCACCGATTTTCACAAAACTGCATGACCGGTGACCCATCCCAACTGTCGCGTGGTATCCAGGATGGAGAAAATGAGTTCCCGAAAGGCATGGATTACACCTCAGGCTACGAGCTGAAAATCAGGTGCTTCCTAGTAGGAAGCAAACATAAAGTTTGCTGATGTTTTTTGTATATACCCTCTGGTAAACTAACATAGCAATGGAAAACCACCATTTTTAATAGGAGATACATCTTCAAATGGTGGATTTCCCATTGCTATGTTAGTTTACCTGAGCGTAGTTTTGTTTTTTGAAAGGGGGGGACACCATGTTACCAAACAGGTTCCATTGATTCTGACTCTGGAAAGATCTTCC
Organism: Breviolum minutum Mf 1.05b.01; assembly: GCA_000507305.1. NCBI lineage: Eukaryota > Dinophyceae > Suessiales > Symbiodiniaceae > Breviolum > Breviolum minutum. The sequence continues at coordinate 40,982 of DF239519.1, forward strand.
ACATTGCATATCAAAGGGTTCTAGCCGACTCACAAATGCAGTGATCTCGCAAGACTTTTTGTCGCTTGAAATGGCCCCACAGTGGGCAAATCGGTTGGTCTCTACTTGAACGGGGCTTGAAATGGCTACTGCGACAGCAGAAGCTCAAAAGCCCATCAACTACGACTAGCGTTTGTACAAAAACCACACCTTGCGCAGAATGTCTCTGCTTAGAACAGCCAGCCAACTAAAGCCCAAATGACGAAGCAAGCTGCGTGGAGTGCGTTTAAATGTCAAAGTGGCACCTGCATTGGGCCGTTTTTCTGGAGGATAAGCATAAGGGAAGCTAGGGCTGCCATCCCCGTCCCCAATGGGCATAGCATCAAATCCCTCATTCAAACACCAAGAGCCATAAGGGTCCACATATACTGAGGGATAGTGCGAGATATGATTTGATGGGGCAAATGTGGGCTGCAAAGCCAGCTCCGGTTCTGCACCTCCCGCCCAAGGTGGAGCTCGATGCCAAAGACATGTGTTGAACAACACAATATCTCCTGGTTCCATCCAATATTCCATGATCATGTCTTCATTCAATTCAATGCCAGGAAGCACTGGGAGAGTTGTTTTGTTTGGATCCCAGAAAAAGTGCCTCTCAAATCGACCTTCTTTTCGGTACATTGATTTGCCTGCCAGGTACTCTTCCCTTTGTTCTCCGGACATGGCTGCAGCATACTTGCTTTGATTGATGATCTGCGTGCTACGAGAACCACCCTTTGAAACCAAAGGAAGTGCCAATCTCGCCAATGCTGTAGAAATGTACCTAGAGGGCTGATCCCCAGATTGACATTCGCTTCGATCAATATGCCATCCAAAGGTAGAATTTTGATGCCTTTGGCTGATGAAATCTCGCTGCATCTGAGCGGATGGAGGCAGATGAGATGTGACCGCCTGCGGACTTTGAAATACCTGTGCCGCGATGCTCCCTAAGGGACCAAAGAGATAAAAGTCCAAAAATTCGTCAGACAGCATCCACACATTGGCACCATTCTCCTCATTAATGGTAAAAGGTAGAGTTTGTTCATGGAGTTTCGCAACAATTGGTGGTGTCAGCACGCCTTTCAAAAGGGTTGCACCATCCCTGAAAAACTCTTCACGATGTTGATCTGTAAGAGTAAATGCTTTGTAGTTCTCCGGCTTAGCAAAGCTCGTCTTCCCCACTTGTCTCACTAGCTGCGGTTGTTCACGCCAACCCCCAAAATACAGTGCAAGCAAGATTGGGAAGAAAATAGCACAATACTTGCAACAACCCATTATGTTACACTTCACATTCGTGCTTTTTTTTTAACTTGAGCAAACAAGTTGCGATAACTCATGGGGTGGCATCTTAGGATTTCAAAGCAACATATTCCGAATGACGCATCCTGGACATCTTCTTTTTTTTTGCGTATCTTAAGCTGCTCAAAATTTGAATAGCTCGCATTCACACACCTGCCGAAATTTTGGCATATTTTTGCCCTTGGGAGTTTCAATTGCCTTGCCTCGCTTTTGCCGTCGGTACAAGCAGCCGTGCAAAGTTCGAATGTACCACAACGTACCACCGAGAAAACATTGGATAAAAACCAATGATGGCGCTGCTTCCGTTAATTACATCAAAAAATACACTTGGCAATACCTATGAAATGAAAAACCAGATGAAAACCATCATGAAACCTACAAAAAAATACCAAAAACATCGATTTTTCCTGAGGATCTGTATTTTTCTCAGCTTTCCGTTGGCCCTGGTTGCCTCCTGCGCCCGCAGAAACCGTAGAAGTTTTTTTCGGCAGCGAAACTTCTAAAGCCAAGAGGCGAATGAGGCGCACGCTTCGGATCACGTGCAGCATGCGTGTAATCCTGTAGCGGTAGGACGACTCCGCAGGGATTCTTCACAAAATGATGGGTGAACAATGGGGTTTTTGCTTAAATTCAATGTGCAAAGAAATCAAAAAAAAACAATTATATAGGTTTAATGAAGTTCAAATAATTTGTGTTAAGGGGGAAAAGAGGGGGTACATTCAACTTCAAGTCACTTTATGAAAAAAATGTCTTATGTTTTTGTGGCCTTGCTCAGTTGTTTTTACAAATAGACTTGATGTCCTTTTGCAAAATCTGATTTTTAGCCAGCTGTTGTCTTTTTTTCTCTCCCCTGGTGTTTTCACGTTTTTGTCGTTGTCCCATCCTCAAAACCCGCAAGATACGGAAGTTGCTGGCACCACTGGACACATTGGAACCATGTTCCATGAAATCCGTAATAAGCTCCACCCTCGGGGTGGCCATGGGTTGCCCGTTTTCCCATGACACAGCCCCAAGTCACCCAAGCCACCAAAAACAAAGGGTAGGGGAAACAACTGGCAAAAAGCCTGCCGTTGCGGTACATACTGTCGATGGAAGAAATCCTGCACCACCTGGGATGCATAAAACCTTGAAAAATAATGGGATATTATTTACCATATCAACGGTGCAGGATTTTTTCCATCAACAATATTACAAGAGATGTGGATTTATTCCCCCGACTTCGTGTTCATAATTGATCATCAGAAAAAGAAACACTCTTCCATTTATATAGATAATTATTCATGTTTTCACCATTATACATATCCACCTCTTTCGTGTTCCTTTTCTCGCATCATAAACTCTTTATTGAACCTTATCCATGTTATACCCTCCCTGAAACTAACATATCCCCAGAAAATAGACCCCTGGAAAAGGAGATTCCTATTGGAAAACATCATTTTTAGGGGCTATGTTAGTTTCAGGGGGTGTATTCATTATCTATGTCATTACCATTGTCCTCGTCCATCGCCGTGTCTCAGTTATGTTATGTGGAATACGGTTTTGCAAAGATTACGCTCCCTGAAACTAACATAGCCCATAAAAATGGTGGTTTCCAATAGGAATCTCCTTTTCCAGTGGTCTATTTTCAGGGGCTACGTTAGTTCCAGGGAGGGTAATGGTGCTAATTTTTGATGTGATTAATATGTCATGATATGTTTATCGTGTTGCTCATCCTTTTTTCCCAAAATAATCTCAGTATGATTTTTGGGAATCGTATGGACTTTCACGCCCTTTTTATCAATTCAAACATACTCAACTACGTATTTGTATCATCAAAACCGGTCTGCATTACATACCTCTCTGCCACTGTATAGAGTTATTTCCGTGATATCTTTTTCATCCGTTGATTCCTGTCAAAATATTGTCTAATCATAACCGTGCATTTTTGGCTCAAATAACTTTAAGAACATAGGTTGATATCATATTGAAAGACTAGTCTCAACTGCAATGGTTTTGAATATCTCTTGTCAAAAAAAACTAATCATGTATACCCTCCAGGGAACTAACATATCCCACCTTGGGAAAAGGAAAATCATCTTCAAATGTGATTTTTGATGGGATATGTTAGTTCCCTGGAGGGTAGCGTTTTTTCCCTGGTGTTGAACCCAGATCCTCTCGGATAAAAGGCGCGGAGAATACCACTACCCATTAGAGCAGACAACCCTCGAAGTCCCAGGACTTAAACCCCCCAATCTCCACTGTTGGTCAGCCCAGGAACCATGCTGGGATGACTACGAGAAGGTCCAGCCAATTCCAATACCATTCGCTACCTATCAAATACGACCTGTCAAAAAAACGGTCACTAAAAATAGTGACTCTGCAATTGGTATTGCAAAGAAGCGTTGTGGCCCAAATTACAAAATTGAAAACTGACATGGATGTTTTTGAGGCCAATATACAAAACAAACACATCTAATGGCCATAGGACGAAAGATTGACGCTGTCAAACCGCATGACTGCATATTGGTTTTTGATGGCAGAATCCTGCACCATAAAGGAAAAATTATCCATGTCAACTGGTGCAGGATTTTCTTCCATTAAAAGTATATCACTTTTGACATTCTCTATAGACGTGACATTCTATCTGACGGATTGTTTGACATCCTATCTGATATCTTAACTGACATAAGGTCGAATCCTGACATTCCAGTATATTTCCAGTGACATAACTTCTGCCTTTCCTTCTTGCCCAGGTAAAAACAGCAGTAAAATCTCTTGTCGCCCTATCTGAATCGAAGATTTGGACCCACCTGTTCGGCATAATTCACCCAATTCCTATGTGGCGTTTGTCTGATTGCCCAGCCCTTAGTTGATCATTTAGAGGTTCGAAGCAGTGTGGCATACTCCCACCCAAGTGATCGGATTCCATGGATCCTCCCTCCCCCGGCAGAGACTCCTTGGGCCAACTGCGACAAAGCGCAACGACATCTCTATCGTGAAGAGAATTGCATAGATCCTCAGCAAACATCTGTAGCAATAAAAAAAAGTCCCAAGATATTGAAACACTGAATATATTATACATGATTAATGTATGCTTATGACATGAGGATTCCATGATTTTTTGCAGCATCCGACGTTTTGCTCGGCTCAATCCCTCCTTGCGGCAAACATTGAAGGCCTAAGGTCTGTCGAAATGATGGACCTTAAGCCTGTCCCGCCCAGTCCGAGGGCAAGTAAGGATGGCACGATTCACATCTATTCGCTATAATTTACTATTCCTACCTTCTCCTCATGATTATGATTATAATTCTCCAGAGCTGCGTTTGCAGACTCAAAAATCCACCAAACCCACCACCAGCAACGACAAGGACAACGACAACAACCACAAAAGCAATAAAAACAGCAACAACAACAACAACAACAAATGTATAATAGCAAGAATAATCTACAGCAAAAATGATGTAAAACATGTGTTCCCCTCTGTTGTCCTGAAAACAACAAAACCGAGGTTCAAATGTCCCACAAGGAAAACCATGGCATTTCCAGATTCTGCTGTGCCCAACTCCAATTGCACTCCAAGGAATATCGAGTTGGAGATCTACAGCGAGAGAGTTTTAGGTCGGTCTTCACTCCCGATGTTGGGGTACTGTTGATGGCAACCAGTCAGTGGGATTTTCACGGACCCCTAAGGACATGGGACCCCTTTATGGTAAGTTTCCCATACTATTCCCATATTTTAGGGATTCTTATGGGAGTGATATGGGAATAGTATGGGAAACTTACCATAAAGGGGTTCCATTATTGGGGGTCCCTTAAAATACCCTTGAACCAGAAATCCGGTAAACTCACTCCCCAGTTGAGGGATAGGTAACTTGAAATCTACCATTATTTACAAGAGTCTTTTTGAAAATCCCAGGTGTATTCTTTGGGATTTCTGAAGCATCAACAGTATCGGAAACGATTTACGATTTCAATGGAATGGGTCCTGGCATTCTATTCTGCATATACCTTCTACTTTTGGTTGAATTGAGTTCCAATATGTTCCAATTACCTATAATAGGATTCTTAAGGGTGGGTGGTGATTCCCCTAATCATTCCTAATGCTCCCTAAGGTTCCCCAATCTTCCCTAGGAATCCTTAGGGTTCCCCAGTTACCCCCTCCCCTTAAGAATCCTAGAAAATGAAGCAAAGGAAACTTACGACTTACGATCAAGTTTAGAACTCCGTACATCTAGAAGTGGTCTGTTCCATTTGTGGCATCTAGATAGGTGAAAACCACAACTCCAAAAACGCAACAGAAAATGGTGCAAGGAAAGGTAGCCGGTAGCTGATAGTAACATGTAACAACCACGTTTAGAGGAAATTCACCATTCATCACCATTCAAGTTGTATAAATGTCGATTCGGATCCCTATACTACAAACCTATCCATGATATGAACTCTCCAAAGTCTTTTTGTCTGGCGAACCCGTCCGTATTTCTGTTTCAGTTAGTCGCTCCGGTCCTTGAGTCAATCATTATAATAAGCTGGTGACACAAAAGCTGCCAATGTGTTGGACTAGTTGGTGGTTGAACCAACCCATCTGAAAAATAGTACTCAAAAAGGGATCATGAAACCCCAAAAATCTCGGGATAAAAAACTTGGAAAATCAAACATCAAACCCGAAGGATCGGGGACCCAAACTTGGTCCCAAATCTACAGCTGCTGATGTGAATCAACAAGAATTCCTGCTGGTCTTAACCCAAGATTCTCCACGAGGTTTGATGCATCCCAACCTCTGAAGCTGTTCTCCGCTTTCTTTAAACCCAAGGTGCAATGATCAAGGCTACCACGATGTTGAAGACAGGATTTGTTGAGATCTGAATTGCAACGCTTCGACCTACGATACGAAACGGGCCTTAAAAAAAAGGTACTTTTACTACGTACCGTAATACATAATAATGAATATGAATAATGACCTATAATTCAGTCTGATGATAATTATACATGATGATATGTGAGTCTAGAAAGATATAAATCACAAATATATCTAATCTTTATATAGATAAAATATGCAACTCTCTGTGTATATATAAATATATAATATATATACCCTAATCTTCAAACAGACATGTTTCAAATGTCGGTTCATAGAACAGCCATTTTTCCGGACCCCCC
>DF239519.1:53411-95082 GCA_000507305.1 Breviolum minutum Mf 1.05b.01
GGGGGGGGGGGCCCCCCTTGACGAGACCCCCCCCTTGGTCAATTTTGATCAATTCCTAATTGACAAGCGACTGAAATCACTCAAAATGAACCCCCCCCAGTCAATTGAAATATTGATAAATGAGAACTTCAGCTGAGATCCAATGATCTCGCTTTCGTGATATATGTGTATACATAAAATTCAACATACATATGTATATATACACATATATACAAATATATATATATATATACAAATGTATGTTATCTTCTTTCATGGAGTTTTTTTCACGTTGGCTAAAAATTTCTTTTCTTCCTGAATTTTCGCAAAATAACCAAGGTGCGAATGGTCGAGATTGCCATCCTCACTATGGGACCGTTCAAAGATGTACTTCCCTGGAGACTTCCCTGGAGAACTTCGACCGGCCTGCGATGCCTGCGAAGTTAACAGCGACGCAAAGAGGGAAAAAACGACCGTGTCCTGAGGTCGTTTTTGAATAAATTCTTTATATTGAAAAATCACTTTCTGTTAAAAAATAATATATATATAGATCAACACATATATATGTATAAGATATATATATATATGTATACAGTAGTTGTATGCATTTATAAAAACTACATGTGAGCAAATTATTCCTGACAATTCACCTTGAGGGGAAGATCCCTTACTTTTCACTTTTCACCACCATTTAAGGTGACCCTGTCAGTTTGGGTTGCTCGAATTTGCCCCAGACGTGTTCATTGATGTTGTATTTTTAAATTGTCTCCTCTCATGTTACGCTCTGGAAGATCAACATGGCACCTAAAAATCACATGTTTGAAAAGGAAAATCATCTTCCTTAATTTTCGAGGGTGCATCCAAAAGGACAAAAGGAAATCAATCACGGCAAATAGACATGTTCTTCCTGTATGTTATCGAAAAGAAAGACTCGTCATAGACGATGTATCATGATAATAAATGTCCAATCACATGTTTAAACAATAGCGAGCTAGAATTTCTGAGGAAAAAATACAGAAACAATACGTTCCAGGTTGTTTGTTATTGCTTGTTTGCCAACAAAACGGCACACATGATTGATACGTATCATACCATGTGATGTATATGCCTGCGCCCTCCACATGCCACCGGCCCAAACACGTTCTGGAATCCATATCTTGAGAAAAAATACAGTGGCTGCCTCCTTGGAAACAGTCCAGATCCATACATTCGTATGTAAATATAAATATGATTAAATATGTTATAATATCACCCTTTGGAAAAAAACAAACTTCAAAATGAGATAGTACTTAGCGAAATTGCTGGCTTCCAGGTAACTCATACAAAATTGGCCACCAGGAAATTACCAGTTTTGAAGATAGATTGTCCACCAATAGTAGCTACTTTCCATCACTTCAACCAGATTCATTCAAGTGTCGGGGCTGATCGGGCCGGACTCATTTGACGCGTACCCTCTCCGGCATCCAAAATTCCGAATCCGTGGCCATGCTCCAACTTCCATCATCTTCAAAGCCCCTTTGTTTCTAGCTATATATATATATATATGTTGCAGTTTACACCAACGGTACCGCAAGCTATAAAACTGTTCACTCATTCAAAAGCTAAATTCAAGGTGGAAATACAAAAAAAACGCCATTCATGATATGCAAGTGGGATTCGAAATTGGGTTTTAATTTTGGATATGGAAACGTCAATCATCCCCAGCTCTGTTTGAACCCCTTCACATCACCGGTTCTGTCGTGAATCAAATCTACCATGTTGACGTGGAAGAATTCCCTCTATTTCTCTCTAAGCGCCTTAATCAATAAACACACCTCTTAAACTGATTGAAAAATATCCCTCTAGTTCATCCAATATTTTTTAGCTACTAGATGCATCTCAAAATCATTTATAGACCTATCAAACTTCTTTCTAAAACAAATACCCAAAGAAACAAAAAGAATATATGTCATCATGTACGAAAATGCTGGTCCCTTGCCAGTTCTTTGCCATTTGGATCCATGTAAGGCACCTCCCTTAAGCCTTGCTATGTGGTTTTTCCCCTGTTCAACTGGGTCCACGCCTCCTGGGATTGTGTTTCTGGATCTTTCGGCCCGTTGGGCCCGTTAAGCTGTTCGGGGATGATGTACTCGGACGTCATGGTGGATGGAGGTGCACGCCATGGTGGAAGCTCCTGTTTCAGGGCTTGGAAAAGGGGGCATAGATGGCGACAGGATTTTTTTCCATACACCCCGCGGTTTATCTCACATGACATGGGAAAAACAACCATGAACTTGAATGAAGATGTATCTCATATTGAAAAAATAATGATGTTCCATTGCTATGTTGGTTTTCCGGGTGTAATTTTTGTATCTACAAATGTTTGTTGGAAACCAGGGCAGTCAAAGGGAAGGTCATGGAAGTGGCACAGTGGAGATCTCAATATGTTTTAATTCCTACTTTTTTTGAGGGTGGGGAAATTTTGTTAAAAACATGTGGGCGCAGAAAATGCGCCCAAAGAAGGAGGGAAAAAAAACTCGGACAGTGCGAAGTTTTCTGCAGGATTTTTGTGCTCGACATTTGGAAGCTCCGGGAGTTTCCAGAATCATCCCAATCAAGTCCGTCAGATTCACTTTGCAGGGAATTTCACTCGCAAAAAAGGCCCAAAGAAGACAATTTTGTTTTAAATACATACGTCCCGGCCGGAATCTCCCAAAGACAAATATATCATGGGCAAAACCAGATTTCTTGAACGATTTTGGAAAGCGACGACGCCCAATCTTTAAACAACCTGGATTTTGGTGACCTCGGCGGTGCGGTCGTTATCTAATATATCTAATTGGCCATCGGGCAATATACAGTAGCCTCTTGATAAGACGGCTGGGGTAGTTACCACCTGTCATGAAGCACTGTTGGGCGGTCCTCCCCATTAAAAAAAAAACAAAACACCTAGAAAACGCAGAAAAGAACAGTTTTCCATCGGTCACGAAGAAAAGGAGCAAAATCTCGGCATATCAAGTTGGCTCTCGGTCCATCTGACTTTTGCGTTTTTTGGGCTTAAAGATCTGGAGGTTGACCCCCCAATGCATCCCTGCTTAACATCTTCATGGCGGTTGCTATCGCATTCTGATTAGCTCTTTGCAATTCGGATTGGCGAATTGATTTCATCACGTCATGACCCTTTGCCTCCTATACCAACTGGATGAGAACAAAACCATATAGTACCAGTGCTCCAATAGCAAGGTCCATTTCGGTTACATGTTTTGCAGCTATATATGTGCAAGCCAAACTACATTCCAATTAGTTACAATACCCTCTTGCATACACTTTTATGCATATAATTTGTATGCAATATCAATCTACATATATATATATAGCTTACATATATATATATATATATCTAAATATTAATATATATATGTGAATGTGCAAGGGTCGGTCAAGATCTTTTCCAGCTTCCACAACATCAATTTAGATTAACAAAAAGTGAGTCATGCCATCCCCCTCACAACATCAAGGAAGTGATTCTTGGTAATTGAACACCGAAAATCCCCAACAGACTCACTCCCATAAGTACTTATAGTAAGCCTTTAATTTATAGGCGCCATAAATTTCGGCCGTTTTGGAGTTCCCAGGCTCCCCGATCCTAGGGCTCCCCCACCATGTGGAAAGCTCCACGCATCGTCAAGGTTTCGTCCGCCTTCACCAGCCATGCATCCAAGCGTTGAAAAAGTTCCTGGCATTCCCAGATATCCCGCGTCGGCAGGTCGGGGCCCCGGGGTTCCCCCAGAGCCAAACGGTTACACCACCAACCAATTGGAGTGAAAATTCTGGAGATTCTTGCAATAAACGACATTGTAGTATATTTAAAGATGAATTGTTTATAATCAATATATTCAAAACATATCGTATATTGTATTAAAATATATCAAAAATATAATTGATATAATATATATATATATGATATATCTTTCTTTGCCTTTCAGTTTTATACATTACCAGTACATATATCTTCAACATGCTTTCCCCCCCCTTTACCATTCCATGAAACCATTAACCATCAGCGAAACACCTCCCTTTGTTGCAACAGCAGGTTGGCAACTTGCTCCATGCCCGAGTTTGGTTGCAAGCTATGGGCTTTGGAGCCGTCCGTAACGGCCATGGATCCCGGCAGCCGGAGGTCGATCCAACCAGGGGTCCCCCACCCAACCAGGGGTCCCAGGGGTCCCCCTTTTGTTAATGGAAGGTTGGAAGGTTGCTACATTTTGGATGGTTGGGAATTGTTTCAGGACCAACCTTTGGAAACAATTTTTCATTGTTTTTTTTTTGGTTGTGGAAAATGTTGATATAAATGGTTCTTTAAATAGAAGACTAAGTCATGTTGTCCAAATATCTTGCCAAAAGTTGTGCTGCTTTTTTCAATGTGAACCATCTGTCAAAGTTGTTCCGGAAGATGATCCTTGAAAACGGCTTTGGACATGTTTGTTGGCTCCAAATCACGGTCTCATGATGATTGAGGACTCCCCGAGGGAACCACGGAAACACGTCATGACATCCATGAAATGTCACGGATGTATCAATCCATCAAACTCGTCTGTGCTTAGAATGGTGCAATTCTGAGTAAACATAAATACAATAGTAATACTGCATGTAATAGCTCAGTCAATCAAGAAACTTTAATAGAAACACTTCCCCGCTTTCAAACAAAAAAAACGTCAAACTTGCAGTTTGCCGTTTTTTTACACATCAACCCTGGTCCACAGTCTCTGTCTATCATGGCGGGAAAGCACCCCAGGAACCTTGCCAGATTCGACTCCTGAAAACATGCTCCCTCTGAGCTATTTCCAAAAAAAAACTATGACCTATAACATACATATTAAAAGATGTCGTGGTTTATGTTTCCACGGCCGATTTATGGTGAATGTTCCATGTTTTCCTCAAATGTATTCAATATGAATGAATATGACATCTATGATATGCGATGTTCACCATTTTGTTCCTACAGTTCCTTTACCCCCGTACTTGTGAAACAGCAAGGCGGGGGTGGGACGGTTGAACCTCCAGAATCTGAGGCCATGATCCACCACGATGACGGATGGAAACGCGGATGCTAGGAATGACCATTCTAGAAGATTCCCTCCAAGGCATGATGGAATGCTCCCCCCAAAAGTAAACGCATCTCAAAAAAACAATCAAAAAACTTGCAGTTGCATGGTTGAGATCAATTTTGTTCAAACCATGATACAGTGATGATATATAAGTGTATACAAATCAAATAAGATACATATAGACCTGTACCACTCATTTGCACCACTCTTGATCCACACACTCCAAAAAATAGCTGCGATAAAACCTCACGATGCAAGTGATGCAATGATTGGGGGCTCATCGCCTTCCCCTATGGGACATGCTTCCTTTTTGAAGAAACTTCAGGTTGGTCTAGTTAAGATTCATGATCCTATCATGCACAGAAGCTGGGCCATCTCAACACCCAAAAAAAGAATCATGGACTATGTGACCGTGATCTTAGGGGGATTCTTGGGGTTTTTTGGTCCCAATTTTTTGAATGGAAATCAATGGTTGTAAATGATATATATATATATATAGGCAAACATAGCAAACACTATATTGCTCCGCGCTCGATAGATAACGCGCAAGATCAGCTGAGTGACCAAATCAGCCCAAGATACAAGATACATAATTTGATTACCAAGATCCTCAAAATCTATCAAATGCTCACATCGCCCATCATTGCCCTACAATAAACATGATGAAGATTCAAAAACTCCAAAATCTCCCCATTCAATCGCAGTTTTAATGGCTGGTTTGCATTGATCAACCATCAAACAACCACACTATACTGCAAACAAGGAATCCCAAAAGAATGGTTTAAAATTGGAGGTGTTAAAAAAAATGTTCCTTGTCAAACCCCTTGAGGATTCCAGCAAGCAAAAAGAAGCAGCAGCTCCAGGTCTCCCAACGCCTGTGCACGTCGTAGGAAGGCCTGGCAGATTCACATCTGCGGTCAGATCTTTGTTGCATAGATATCCTGCAACAAGAGATTACCCTGTTGATTGGTAGGGGTTGTGTGTTTCTGACAAAAAATGCAGTTTTTTCACATCAGAACAACCGAAAAGAACATATCCGATGTCATGCTCTGATTTTTGCCGAAAAAGTCTCAAATGATCGGTTTCTTTGGCTGGGTGACTGCTCACATCTCATGGAAAAGCCAGTTTAAAGCCGGCAAAAACGCGAGGTCCGTCAGTTTATCAATCCCAAAAAGGTACTTGAGAAATGGCACTCGACTTTAGATTCACGGAAAATTTGAGTTGGTGACCAAAAAATAATTCGGCGCCTCAATTTTTGTATCATATCCAAGAGGTACCTTTTGCATTTGGGAACAAAATGTTGAGGCAGAGTTTGCCCACCTTGCTGTATTCTGTTTAAAGGAAATGTTGTTAAGTGATATTCACCCAACGGTAGCAGGATGCTAAGATCCTTGCCACGTTCCACGCGCACCTGCAACGTGGAAGAGGAGACCCCACACTTCTCAGAGCAGTACTGGTCCACCTCGGATTTGACGGCTGACACCAGTTTCTCATAGAGAGGTCACCATGTTGACACCACGAATTGTCATTCGGTTTGGGGCAGCTGGACTTTTTGATTTGATTTGCAATGGATGGAATGTGAATAGGGCGCACATTATATTAAGTGTATACACTTTATGATAAAAAAATGCCACAACTGTCATATTGCAGCACCTAGTTTTTGAGATCTGTCTACACCGAAGAGTTTCTTTAAGATCAACGAGTCAACGGGTCGTCCGTGTGGGAAAAAAATCCTCCAAACCCCATCACTTCCGTGGCTGCCAACACCGCAGATTCCCACCCAAGCTGCTTGAATCCCCTGCTTTTTTCTTGCACGCAAAGCTTCATCGAAATCCCCCATGGATTTTCAATCGACCTTGTTGCCACTAGGTCAACTCAGAAAAAAAGATCATAAGGTCAATCTCTATTTTCCTACTGTATAAATATATATAATATATATTTGTAATTCCCAAAAGTTTAAAGGTTGGCCATTGGCTGAGTCAGACTCTAAACACCACCACCACAAATTTTCTGTCATGTTTCATTGGCTGTTTTGGATCCTATCGAATTGCACCTGGCACCCAAGTGATTGCATCAAATTGCAGCTCCAACAACGCCATCAAATCTCCACCCGTTGGGTGATGTTAAGCTTCACAACTAAGACGGTATGTGTGGAGTGGTGGTGGTGGTGGTGGTGGTGGTGGTGGTGGTGGTGGTGGTGGTGGTGGTGGTGGTGGTGGTGGTGGTGGTGGTGGTGTGTGGTGTGTGGTGGTGGTGGTGGTGGTGGTGGTGGTGGTGGTGGTGGTGGTGGTGGTGGTGGTGGTGGTGGTGGTGGTGGTGGTGGTGGTGGTCGTGGATATGTTAACTCCCCCCTTAAAACCTAAAAAAAGCCAACATACCTTTGTCCCACCATCTAAATAGTGTTTGATGATGATGAAACCATGCATTTAGAAACCACCATAACAACAAAACGAGATCCACTTCCAATTTGGCAGCTCAAGACCCTCAGTCCGCTTCACCTCGGAAAAGTCAAGGTGCAAACAATCGACCCAAAAAACATGTATGTATACACAATGCCTGGCCAAGTGGAATAATATTTCACCAACCTAGATTTCCCTCCACACCAGTGCCTTGCGATCCTCGACTGGTGAAAAGCAGCCGACCTAGATTTCCCTGAAATAAGACGATTTCCCTTCCTTAGCTACCTTTTGGGGTGAGGTCATGTGAGGTCGCAAGAATTTGACCCAACAATGTGTACATTCATGGTATTTTCCAGATATCTTCCATGTTACTGTTGGGAATCCCTTTCCCAAAAAATTATGATAAGTCGAGTTTTATACATGTTGGTATAAAAGATAAATTACAAGTGTGTAAATTACAGCATCAAAAAATACAGAATATCTACCTAGCTGTTATGTTGCATCATGTTCCAACATGGCTTGCTGACCTTGGCGGGAACTCATACCTGTTTAGAGGGTCCACAGCTTCAAAAATGGCGTACAATTGGCACAGCTAGCATCATTGATTGAGTGCAGATTTTAATCCCTAAAACATCTGGTAGGAACAACCTTGATTGAAAAAAACAACATGGAAGCATTAATCATTATACATTCATATTACATTCATAGATATAACCATACAACCATATAATTTATGAAACATATATCCACTCGTTAAGAATCACCAGATATCAAAATGTACAACCCCCCTCTCTGCGTCGTCAACCTCGCTCCTTTTTCCACCGGCCCGGGGGTGCTTTTGGCTCGGGTGCCGCCAAATGAAGCAGCGAAATCCTGAGGGTTTTGCAGCTTCGAGTGACACGAATAGTTCATCATAACGAATATAGACCAATAGATACATATCACGAAATCACGGTTTCAAGATGTTTCAAGCAGCATTTATAAATCGTATGATGATGTATAAAATACATTGGTGTTTAAACTGCACACACACACACACATGTCGTAAATATGTAGGTATTTTCAGCTATCTTCAGCTTTTGGGAGCCCAAAAACATCAAATTTCTCCTCCAAAATTCAATCCCCAAAACAGGATTTCTGGGAGACCCATCCCCACCTCTGACTCTTTACAACGGGCGATGGCCGATGGCTTTCTGGGAAAAGATCCCATGGACCATTTTTTCCATCTGTCTGATATGATCCACAGCACTGTTAAAACCCACAATGCTTATATACTCACTCCTCCCATCATGAGAACTATTAAAAAATGTGGGTGTGGGAAAAACTCCAAGTGTTAAAAAGTCATTGATTCCTACCCAGGGAAGAATGGGGAAAAAAACGAACATTCCATGGTGACGGTCATAGTGCCAAAAAAGGCCCATAACACCGTCGGATTCTTAGCACCAACCACCGACGAGCGACAATGCCTGGCGCTCGGCGTGAATACTACGGTCGTGCTCTGCCCGTGTGGCCACCAAACGACGCGAGCGCAACTGGCCATGGCCCTGACAACGACGAAGCACCTCCAGATCTGAACGAGTTCTGGGTGACATGAAGGTTTGGGTTTGGGTATAGGTTATGTTGTATATTTGGCTGTGGAAAAATGGTGAATTTCGTGGTTGAATGGACTGTCAATTTCGGTCGGTGGTTTTTGGAATTCCAGTGCATCGACCCTCCGAGTCTCGCGCTGTGGTAATTCCATTCATTCCTGGGTTGACTTAAAGTTGATACTATATAAATTTCAGTATCCCGTTTAGGATCGATAAATGATAATATGTAACTCATAGTATCCCGATATCGCATACCGCAGTATCCCAGTATCATTCCATACTTTGGATTCAATGCATCGAGTCTTAACCATTCATATCATATATAATGTGTATCTATAAAAATATAAACATATATAGAACTATAGCTGAGCAATCTGCAGCTTGAGTCAGGAGCAAAACTCAAGACCATTGTAAAATTTCACCTTGTGGACACTATCAAAACATGTTGCGAAAGTAAAAACAGAGTTTCCAAATTTAGAACCACAATAAATACTAAAAGATATCTAAAAGATACTAAAACATGAAGTGTATATGACCCACTCCCCCACACCTGATGTTTCTGAGGATATCTTCAACTTGATTGACATCGATTGCATCAACATGCGATCATTAAATGTCGCAAGAAACCCCCGGAAACTACAGACCGCCACCCAGCACCATGTTCCAGCCGAAAAAGTTGCATGGCGCCATGGGCTGTCACCGTTTTTTTGAGGGCGACAGCCCTTGTCGCGAAAGTTCGTTTTGTGCTGAGGTTGACCGTTTACGAGCTTTGCCTCGTTTCTTGAAGGAAAGTCTCCCGACAAAAACGAGTAACTAACATATAAGTGAAGCCTGAGTGGTGATCATCCGTAAGCATCCCTTCAATTCCCAGGTTTTCGGATTTGGCAAAATAGAGATTCTCGAAGGTCGAATCTGAGCGTGCAATGTTGTCAACCTCTGCTCCAAAGGTTGCTAGTTGGCGGTTTCAATTCCGAAAAGCAATGACACAAATACGCAGGAAATGCGACCTCAAAATAGCTCTGTTTTTCATTCGAAACTCAAACAAAAAATCTGAAAAGCAAAAGAACCCCATTGATTTTGCACCATATATCTTTCACACCTTCGTGGTTGACAAGTTTCATCAACCTTCCATGTTTCACCCAAAAAAAACCTATTGAAACCACCGCACCGAAACGCTTCCGAAAAATCTGGGGAACCCGCAGCCAATGGCCAGGGAAGCCCATCTCACTTGGAGGCCAACTTGGACAACACATCGCTCCAAACCTCCATCTGTTCAGCTCGCGAAGGTGGTGACACTGGCAGTTGTTTTTGTTTGGGGGGGGTTTATGGGGGTTTCGTTTATTCATTGAAAAAAGGACCTGATTGAATCATTTCCGTTTCCAATCGTTGGAAATCATATGGAAATGGCTCCAGCAGCTTCTGGGCCATGCTGTCCCGGCTGTAAAAAATAAAAGGACTCCAATGTGCGGTGATTTTAGGGTCGGATTTCCCCATCCTACACCCTCGAAGATTAACATGGAACCTGAAAATGATGGTTTGGAAGATGATTTTCCTTTTCAATTGGGTGATTTTTAGGTTCCATGTTAATCTTCAGGGGTGTAAACCACGTTTCAGGATTCTCCGCTATGTGGGTTTCATTGCTCTTTTCTTTGCCTGCGAGTTCGAGATTGATAGGCAGCTAACCAGATGACCACTGGAAGCCCATTTAAACGCAAAAGGCAAATTCCAACAGCTGCAGAAAACAATCAGAGTCAGACCTTGCGTCTTTCTACTTGCAACTTATCATCGAAGGCACATTCTCCAATGGCCGTCACAGACTCTGGGATTGTTATGTTTTCCAAAGAACTGCAACCTTGAAAGGCAAAGTCCCCAATCGCCGTCACAGACTCTGGGATTGTGACGCTTTCCAAAGAACTGCAACCTTGAAAGGCAAAGTCTCCAACGGACGTCACCGATCCAGGAATAGTGATGCTTGCCAAAGATCTGCACTCGCGAAAGGAAATGTTTCCGATGGCTGTCACAGACTCAGGGAGGGTGATGCTTGCCAAAGACTCACAACCGTCAAAGGCACGGTGCCCAATTGTCGTCACAGACTCTGGGATAGTGATGCTTTCCAAAGAACTGCAGCCTTGAAAAGCAAAGTTTGGAATTCTTGTCACTGACTCAGGGAGAGTGATGCTTGCCAAAGCCGTACAACCTTCAAAAGGACGTTCCCCAATGGTCCTCACAGACTCTGGGATTGTGATGCTTTCCAAAGAACTGCAACCTTGAAAAGCAAAGTTCGGAATGGCCGTCACAGACTCGGGGAGGGTGATGCTTGCCAAAGACTCACAACCTTCAAAGGCACGGTGCCCAACAGTTGTCACGGACTTGGGGATGGTGATGCTTTCCAAAGAACTGCAACCTTGAAAGGCACGGTCCCGAATGGCGGTCACAGACTCTGGGATAGTGATGCTTTCCAAAGAACTGCAGCCTTGAAAGGCAAAGTCCCCAATGGCCCTTACAGACTCTGGGATTGTGATGCTTGCCAAAGAACGGCAGTCCAAAAATGGACTGTTCCCAACAGCTGTCACAGAGCCAGGGATAGTGATGCTTGCCAAAGACTGGCAATTTTGAAAGGCGTAGTCCCCAATGGACGTCACAGACTCAGGGATAGTGATGCTCGCCAAAGAAGTGCACCCAAGAAAGGCATTCTTTCCAATGGCTGTCACAGTTTCTGGGATAAAGATTTTGGCTAAAGAACTGCAACCTTCAAAGGCATAGTCCCCAATGGCCGTCACAGACTCATCGATTGTAATGCTTCCCAAGGACAAACAATACGAAAAAGCACGTTCCCCAATTTCCGTCACAGACTCAGGGATTGTGATGCTTGCCAAACACCGGCAATATGCAAAAGCATCGTTTCCAATGGTTGTGACAGACCTAGGGATGTCCACCTTGACCGCCTGATTGCAATCTTCAAAGGCTCCAGCCGGAATTTCTGTGAGAAAGGACGGGATGTTGACTTGGAGGAGGCCCTCTGCATGGATTGCCTCTTTTGTTGCGGCTTCAACTTCATTTCTTGAGTAAATGACAGTCACTTCCGATTCCGCACGCAACAGCCCTGCAGACTCCAGTGTCTGACCATCTTCAACTAACAATCCGTTGGTCAGAACTTTTACTTTTAGGATTTTGTGCTCAATGGGATCTTCACAATGCTTCTTTTTATGAAGCGTTGCCTTCAATTCTTCAATTGTGGTTGTTGGCATGACTTCAACGGTGAGGACACCACCTTCTAAGGTCTTCACGGTTAACACTTCACCGGGCATGGCAGCCATGGCAGTCAGGAAACCTTCAACAAAAAAAAGGTCCAAGGTTCGTTCTCCAAAATGTGAGGTGCCTTGAAGTCCACTGTCACTGCTTCCCACTAGAATCCGAAAGTTCTACGAAACTTGGAGGTTCCTTTACTTTGACATGCAACCATCCGGGACGCTGAAGATCGCAAGAATTGTCCATACTGCACTCTTCATCAGTTTTGCATGCAAATATATCTCCAAAACGCTAAAAAGAAAACAACGTTTCTTGCAGGGAACCATTTCCCCTGTACTCAAACCCTTCTAAAAAGGTTCCGTTTTACTGAACCTTGGTGTGACAATTCGTCTTTGGCATGTCTGACTGTTTTGTGTTGATATTTGGCCGCGGAGACCCTCAAGAGCTGATCACAAAAAACCTTCCCACCTCCTGAACAAAAAAAACTGTGAATGATCAACTGGCTGGCGGTTGGCAAGTCTTTGCCACTGTAAAGGCTCGAACGATTGAACAACTTTTGAGATTTCGAAAAACCAACTTCAAATCCATGTCTACCAGCATGAGAGTCACTGAAAGTCTGAAAGGCAACCATTTAGATACACATGATCAACCCCTCTCCAAGTGGAAGACGGAAAACTGTTTTGGCAGCAAGCTAGCAAGGAGAGATCCAGGGCTATCGGCTATCCTTTGGAGATGTAACAAAAAATCCCGTTCATCCGCGAGTATCTTGGACAAAATACATAACAACGTTTGTTTCCCGTACATGTGGAAAAATGTCAGCAGCTTCAGAAAATTCTGCTGACAAACCAAAAAAAACTTCTTGAGTCAGCAGCCTCATTGATCTCTTTGCCGGCATCAACCTTTTTCACGATGCCCTTGTCCTAGCGTTTGCAAGAAGTAGAATCAATTGGACGAAGTTGTAGTGGTATTTCGGGACCATTCCACATAATTAATATTCTTGTTGATGACCCAATTGAATCAATAGGTGCTTGCTGAATAGAAGTTGAGGAGTACAGTAAACTTAGATGATATCGGTATAGGATTTTGACATTCCTTGATGGAGCCAAGTGTTGAGCCAAGCGCGGTTCGCCTCCGATCATATCATTCACTGCAACATCTCTTGGCTCACAAAATTCCAGAATGTCCAAGAAGATCATCCCCATCAATACTATGTTTGATATCTAAAAGCAAGACATGTAAGATATCTCCAGGCCCCAAAAAAAGAATATCATCTATACATCGTATCACATGCACCTGCCAAATCAAACCGAATCAAACCAACATACTGTTGATGGCAACCAGAAATCCGGCGTTCACCAGAGGTTGGTAGTTTGGTCTCAGTATTTTGCAGGGTTTTCTACATCCCAGGTGGTGATCGCCGGATTTCTTCCATCAGTAGGGACCCCTTTTGTCTTCAAACAGCACCGCCACCAACCGTTTTCACGTTCAACAGCTCCTTATAGTGATCCAAAATGGGCATCGTTTGGGTGCCTTAACGATAGCAGCTGCGCAGCTGCTACGACAGGGTTGACTGGCCCCCCCCCGCGGGGAAAACAGGCCTGTCATTTCCGATTTCGGCAGGTGATTTTTGTTCTCCGAACTTAAATGTACAGTTTACTAAAGTGCATCAAAAGACAAATCTTATTGGCCAAAGAGAGTGGGGGTCGGACCCATCCTGGATTGTATAGTAAAATCTCACCAAAAAATTTGAATAACCTTGGTGGTTTCAGGGAATCTTGAGGTTTTTCTTCTTTTTGTTAATCAAGATGTATGGCCAGTTTTTTGCTGAAAAATGATGCTTGTTTCATCAAAAAAATGTGCTTAAAAATGAGCTAGTTAGTTTGTTCAGTGAAAAACCATGGAAACAAACACAAGAAATCTGCTCTTTCTTGTGAATTTAACCTTATGATATGCATTGTTCAAGCAAATTCCAACATCGCCACATCAAAAAACCTCAAAACGAGGGGCAAGGCTTCAGGAGGAGAAAAACGCACTGCTTTTGAAGCCACACAATTTTTCGACCGCCAAAAGAAACCAACCCAAACTTCCAGCCACAAACCATCCATGTTGTTTTTTCAAAGGGTATAACCACCCCATCCACCCTCCCCACACCACGCCCACCCTGACATGTTCCGAGTAACGATAGCCTTCCAGCCTGGACACCAAAGCCTCGGCAGTGTCGTCGCTTCGTTGGTATAAGGCTTCGCCTGTGGCATCGTCCTGGCATCGGATGGGTCGAAAAGCTTCCCACACAAAAATTGAGGTGGTTTGAAGCCAAAGCTTGCAAAATGAAGGGGGATAAATACATCGATGATGATGATGATGATGATGATGATGATGATGATGATGATGATGATGATGGTGATGGTGATGGTGATGGTGATGGTGATGGTGATGGTGCTGCTGGTGGTGATGGTGCTGCTGGTGGTGGTGGTGGTGGTGGTGGTGGTGGTGGTGGTGGTGGTGGTGGTGGTGATGATGGTGATGGTGTGATGAGGATGTTTTGACGATGTACTGTAACTTTCCAAACTACCAGCACCACCAGGCCAGCCAGGGCACAGAGCTATAAAATGAAAGTTTGGATCTTCCAAGTTGAGTTTCTTCCCTGGAGAAAGGGTCAAAATATGGGAAAATATGGGAAAATATGGGAAAATGGTGCTACCCTTGGAATGGTAGCCTTAATAATCAACCCCAAAAAAACACCTTATATCACGACGTAGGTATGGAATTTGGATCCCAATCCCCTTTGCAAGGGCTCCAACGGAAAGGGGGGTTTAAATATGTTCAAGATCTAGGGGCCCTCCATCTGAGGGTTTTCCCACCGTTTTCCATATCTTCGGTCCCATCTTTTTCTGGGGGGGGGTTCTCCTTCATGCTCTCGGGCACCGGCTTCCCATCGACGAGTTCCATCGATTTCGGAGGACCTTGGAATCGGAACATCCAAGGTCCAAGTCGTTCCGATGGGGTTCCCTGTGTGCTTCGTTTTGGGTGTCTGTGACCTCCCGTTTTTTGAGGAAAACCCAACTTTTTGTAGCAGCCTTTTGTTGGGGGGTAAGAAATTTAGAAAGGAAGGAAAGAACAAGAAAGCCGGAGGTAGATTGGTTCCAAAATGTTAGAGGGTATTTGATGTTCATCTTCCCAAACATTTGCCATGCACAAAGTGTAGCATGCATCTAGATATATCTAGATGAATCCATGAATCATGATCTTGACAACCAAACAATCTGGCTATAAGATATCATCATTCAGGTCCGGTTTTTTCCCCACCAAGTCATGTCGTACTATCTTCATCACTGGCTATAAGAAGAATCACGTCGAGAGGATCTACCGGATATGCTTTGACGACAACAAGTTGGAAGTTGGAAGTTTTGCCATGGACAGTTCGAAAAACATGATGCTTTTGGCAAGCAACTTATGTATCTGGGTATAGATGAATGCTAGATACATACTTGTCTTGGCAAATGTATCTATATATTTCTACATTTTAAGGACATTGTCATTTACATTTTACATCTCCCACCCAAAAACATGTTTCCAAAAAAAAAGCTGCCTCCCAGAATCCATCGGCCATCAAAATCGGCCCGATTTAGGGGTCATGATGAATTACCCCAAGCAATACACTGTAAGGGAAATCCCTCGAAATTGCCGAACATTTGCATTCTTTAATACCCTCCAAAATGGGGAAAATCTACTTGGAGGATTGAACTCGTTTGAAAAACATGCTCGTCAAAATGGGTTCATATTCCACGGGATCGGGGTGAAAATAAACAATTATTTGAAATCAGCACCCAGTATTTTTATGACCCCCTGGTGCCAAAACAAAAACCCAAGCAGCTGAACTTCACGTGATACGATCGACCACTCGCCTTGTGCATCCACCGACCACAGATACGCTCCTGTGTGCCGTGTGTGCGAGATGACCCGAGGAAAAAACATGTTATCAAAGGTACCTTGAAACGATCTAAAAGGAGTACATGTATATAAATATTCATCTGGGTTAATTGGGTACATGTGAAAAACTACACAAACATACAGAATAAATGAAATATAGTAGAATAAAGTATTGCATAGCTTTATGATCATATGAAATCTTCTATATACTGTTTTCCAATGTTGCAATGTTGTAGTTCATGCTATGGCCATATGCTTATTTTGTGCCCGGCTGCCTTTGAGTCGAGACCTTGCAAATGTTCAAGGCAAGTTGATTCCAAAAAAACCTAGAGATGGATGATGGCTCCATCAGCCAAAGAGCATAAGATAACACAACTTATCTCTTTTTTGGAACTACAACAGCCATGCACTCCCTGAGAACTCGGGCACACAAGCCACCATGGCAACACAGCTTCCCGTTGACCTTTCCCCATACCCCCTCACAAAACAAAAAAACAAATAACATCAAATAACCTTCACCTTTCGCTCCTCAGTCTCACAAAACCTTTCTCTCACCCCCATAAAGTCAGCCATCATCATCATCATCATCATCATCATCATCATCATCATCCCTCCTATCCTCCTATCCGCCCCCATTCCAAAACCGCCTCCAAAATGGCCATATCCACCGCAAATTCGATGATCAACGACACGGCTTCACCGTTCTTAGCCAACAAGGTATCTAAGGCTTTGGCCTGTTCCAAGGTCCTTGGAAAGCCATCCTCAGAGATAATGCGATGGCTACCATGGAGTGATGCTACTGCTGATGGCAACCAGAAATCTGGTTGCTTCACTCACCACTGGAGGTTGGTTGCTAGTTTATCCCATGTGTTTCTCCCGTTTTTTTGTTAAGGGCTTGGGATACATTCCCAGGTTGTTTTTGGGATTTCTGAACCATCTCTCTCTCTCCAGCACCATCAATTCGTGTCCCTGTTGTAGGGAGGCGCGGAACACACAGTGAAGCACATTCAGCTGGAACCAGACATCAGAGAACCATCGAGAGTATGTGTTGAATTCGTATTACGCTCCCTGAATTTTCAGAGCTCGCACTTGCCAGGAGGAAGCTGGGCCCCTAAAGGGAAACGATCGTCTTCAACCATTTTCAGGTGCAATTTGTTAGTTTCAGGGAGGGTATATCATATAAATGCGATGTATTTTGGATGAGTCTGACGAATACTAATATCAAAATAATGTAGGATATGTAAATATAACGTGAAGAAATTGAAAACATTAAATTCCCTGTGTAAACATACATGGAAACAAATAAAATTGACTTCTTCAAATACGCACATTCTTTTTGCAATCCCAGTAGTTCGATACACAAATTAAGCCATTCAACCCAATCATCTCCAACCTGAAAGTCTCGAAACTTTTGGACTTTCATTGGCTTTCACGTCCAATATCTTTTCTAATCTAAAATAACTACAGTAGTTGGTGGTTGAACCAACCCCTTTGAAAAACATGCTCATCAAAATGGCTTCATCTTCCCCAATTTTCGGGGTGAAAATTAAAAGATATTTGAATTGCCAAACTGGGGCTACTAGCCGAGCATCTAAGATAAAGCCGGACACGCAGTCGGGCTGCTTGATACGATCAGCGATAATGCCTGGGGAAGGTGACCCTTGACATGTCATGGGAGAATTCCAAGATTTTTTGATGGTTGTTGTAGAAATATTTTGTTGTTTTCAATGCGTGATTTGTTCCAATATATTTTTGAGATATCTTCTTCATCTGTTTTTAATCCTGTTTCTTTAATGTGTGTCTAACTCTGAACGGCTTTTCAGGCAGTGGTAAAACTTTCCTCAAGTCCTTCATCATTCGAGGTTGTCTTGAAGGGCGCGATTGTCTCCATCGGCGGAGTTGCGGTTGTTTTTTTTGGAAATCTATAGTAACAGTCCCCAAGTGATGAGAAGTATAGTCCAGACTCAATATTATTTGTTGCTTCTGGGTATCCAGGTATCCATCCCAAGGGGTCCTACTGATAGCAGAATTTGGCACATCTGTGTCACCCATGGTTTCATTTTTGCACATTCCACCTTGGGTGAGTATCGGAGGCCCTCCAAAAGCTGATGCGTTAAACAGTCCAAACTGTCTGACCTCTGAGGGGCCCAAATCACCCAAAATTCTGAGTGAAGCTGATAAGATTAGCTTCAAAATATGTCACCAATGGACCAAACTCAAAGCTTTTTCAGATTTTTGGTGAACAGCACATGATTGAGGAGGATGTCTCTGGACTAAAGTCACGAAATTTGGAAAAGCCTTCACTTTTGCCCAACTCAACTGAGGTCAGTGAAGGTTAAATTCAAAAAGCCTGGCTAGTGTTCAAAAGAAGGGTTCAACAAGTCTTTTTTTGGGGGAAAAAATCCTCAAAAAAGCTTGACACCAAATGAAACTGAAGAACTACCAGAAGAAAAGTGGATACATCACTCAGGTGCATGGAGGTGTATATAATATATAACTTCTCCAACTGGCTTGGTCAAAATCACCGGAGCTTCCTCTGATTCCCACCTCAATGACTTCCCCCCCGAAACCAACTGCTCAGTGGGCCACACCTATGACAATCTCATCTGACACTAAGCCACCTGAAGCCATCACCTTCCGGGTGGCCCATGTGGGGGATGTTATTGCAGTTCTGCATTCAACATATCCGATAGCTTGGTAATACTCATCATGTCAAATTGAGGAGAAAAATAACCCCCCCCCCAAGCCAATTAGAGCCCCTTTTTTTTTTGCCAGAAGGCAGAACTGGGGGGAAATTTTGTGCACAAATTTCCCCACTAGTTCATAAAGATATGCAACACACACACACCCAAGTAGAGCCCCTCAGTTTGAAATTGACCCTTTTTCTAATTGAGCAGTAGGGATTTGATTCACGATCGAGGATCTCTTCATCTAACTACGGTACTCATAGTTGTCCTCAGGCCTAGATTCTTTCTTTGGCGGGGGATTGGTCAATTCCAATCTATTGAAGACCTTCTGGACCTTCTGGGGGGGAGGGGGGTTATCAATCTGGGGTTGACATTACAGATGAACAACCCCCTCTTGTTTATAGATGAACCATCTGGGGTTGATGGAAACATTAATATATGAATAATTGCATCAATAGGGACATTCTACAAACCAAGTAGCCCCTGAAGTTGGGATCAATGTTCCAACCTCAAGGCTTTCTCATACCCTTTGGAAACCCCAAAAGAAGTGCCATATCATCTACATTTTCCTTAGAAATGTACAAAAAATATCATCCAAAAAACTTCCCCCCCCCAGAAAAGCCCTCACCACCCCCCATCCAAAAAAAAACGAGTTCGGAGTTCAAGTTGTGAAACGCGGTTGTTCATCGGAGTTTCGGAGCGGAAACTCCGCCTCTTTGGCCTTCTTTCCTACCTCTGTTCCTGCTGCAACTGCTTCGCGCAACATGTCGCCAGTGCTCAGCTGAGGAATATCTAAAGTCCTCAACAAAAAATACGAGTTCGACATGAAAAATGCATGGAAACATGAAGCCAATTTTAAATATCTGATAAGTCCTGATATTCAGATATTTGAGGAAAAAAACGCTACAACATAATTAAAATTATCTCCCAAGTTCTCAAAAAGACGTTGGCTGAAAGAGGTGGGAGGGGGTTGATGAATACTTATTACTTGATGCTCTTTTTTGCAATGAAATTCTCAATGAATTTGGCTGAAATGGTTCTTGTTGGAGCTATGAAATTCCCGTCGCCATTGGAAGCCACCAAAAGGAACATCGAACAAAAATGTATGTATCAATACGAAGACATCTACACATGGCAAATGTTCCATTGCTATGATAACTTATACACTGAGTAAGGTTGGGTGCTCTGGTGGTTGTGATTCAGGAGTTCAGTTCAGGTCTTGTCTTTTATCCAAATTCCATCAATCCACCAACGCAGTCACGGGGATTTCTGGCAAAACGTGCCTAGTAGCTGGCTGTTGATGTTATTTCTCCAAAAATTATACAGGTTGAACAAATTGTATAAGTGGAACTAGGATGACTAAGGTTGTTGCAACACAGAAACTTAAAATCAAACACCCGAAATTTATGCGCCAAGTATCTCTACAATTTTAGGGCCTTGCGTGCCCTTTCCGCAGCCGGGCGCACCAAAAAGCATCATAATTTTTCCTCGTCCGTTGGCTGACACGAGAACCCCGAACGTCAGTTAATCCCAGAAAATCAGCTTCAGACAATCCCCATTTGTTCACCCACCTTGGAATTTGGAAGACCACTCTAGTAAAGATAGTGGGATTGAACTACCTAAGTCTTGACTAGCTAGATTTCATGCAGCTCTATTTTGTACCCCACCATCCAACCCCAGACTCGAACCCGGAAGAAACATCGGAAAGAGGTGGAGCTCCGGTCGGTTTGCTGATAATCAAAGATGAATCATATGTACTTAAAAAAACACAACATAGGTATAGTTAGACAAAAAAAAATACATTTTACATACAAATATATAGCTATATATTATTTTTGTTTCTTATGATTTATGTTCTTGATATGTAAAGGTATACATGTCATCCTCTTCACCCACAGATTTCAACCCTGCGCGGAAATCCTAAGGCCTCAATTTTTTGAAGGATCAAGTGTCGTGGCCAGAATTTCTCATATTTCTCCACTGCTTTCTGAAGGGTGGCAACATCCGCCATGGAAAAATCCTCTAAGCAAGCTGTAGATGAGTTTCTTGGCAATTCTCTTGGAGATGCTTGAGCCCAGCCGGCTTGCCATGCAAGCAAACACTGCTTACAATGGGAAGTGTTGCTTATTTTGGCAAAAAGTATAGGAAAAACAATGTTTTTCAAAATAAATCCCGCATGCCAATCACACCAATCATGCTTTGGAGGGATCTGTGGCAAAAAAATGTTTGAAAGTAGATAACCACCATGTTGCGAAATGCAAGTGGCTGGAGAAATCATGAGCCATCTCAAGGGTACCGCACATCAACAAGAACAAAGAAAACCAGCACACTTGATCCACACAATCAAAACTCCCCCCCCCCCCCTGTCAACCACCACAAAACACAGGCAAAAAAAATAGCACTTCCCACAACTCCTTCCCCGGAAAAAAAACTCAGAAAACTTGCACCTGTCCGTTCAGTATCCCTTCTACCCATACCATAATCAACTTGGCCGTCACGGTAGGCTGGCACACAGCCAGCGGCTCTCCACGTGGCCACCATGGTCGACTTTCATGTCGGGCGGTTGGTAGCCAAGGTGACTCCCCCATGGAGAGGTGATACTCCTACAGCTGGCTCCATGGGGTTTCCCATATCATGGTCAGCTTTTGACAAAACATATACTGAATACTGACTTTCTTGTTGGAGAAAACCTGGGAAAACACTAGGGGTGGGTCCCATGAAAGAAACATAAGTAAGTATATTCTGTATGAAAGTGGGGACAAATCGGGGATGAATTCTTGCTGGCAGTTGCACGAAGATGTACAAGGTTTTGGTCCTGAACCATTGAGCGTACTCCCAAAAAATCACGTCTCCTCAGAGAAAACGAGCCTCGTCTTGAAAGAAACATCCCAATTTTTCAAAAAAAAACATGGAACCATGAAGCATCATGAAGCCACGTGGGGGAAGAGTAATCAGTCAACTCCCAAAAAAAATTCAGTATGACAAGTGCAGCGTGCACTTTCTGCTAAAACCACTTAACATCATGGGAATCCAAGAGGGATTCCCTCCAACGACACCCACATTCTCCAAGAAATAATTCCTTCAGTGATTACTTAGCACTATTAAGGGACTACTCATCACTAGTGGGCAAAATTTCTCCAAATTTTCAAGGAACCGAACCAAGGACCGGTCCCCTGCCCCCAGCTCCTCCAGCAGCTTCCGGCTACAGCAGCTCCTAGAGGCTGCTAAAAGAACTTGTTTTGGGTCCAACTTGACTAAAAAGGACAGCAATGACCATGGCCTGGAAGGGTGCATGTTTATGTTTATGTTGTCTAATTTTACATATGTACGGAAATATACCAATACATATTAATACATGAAAATGTCCATACATGTATGTCCTCTGATGTTGAACTGTGGTATAAGTAGTGAGTAGTGCGATTTTGGGTATTTCAAGGGATGTGCGAGTTCAAGACTATTGTCGCTTCCCTTTTTTGACAGAAAAGGATTCTTGGACAATGGAATCAAGTTTGAGTTCTTGCACTGAAAATCTGCATGTCCAAAAAATCTCCGGTTCAAAGACTTTCATACTTTATCAGCTGTGGAACCGGTAGAAAAACCCTGAATCCCACCGTCATGAGTGCCGATGCATTTTTTTCTGCAAGAACCAGTGTTGAGAAAAATATCATCACAACCACCGAGGTTTAAAACTTTGAAATGTCTTCCCACCTATCGAAATCCAACTTTTCCTAGCATCTGTTGATGACCAAAAATTGTCCAAAAAATGAGGTCAGTATGCAGCCATGACACCCTAAATTCGGTAGCCACTCCAGTGGAACTGCACGTGTCTTGACAAGTTTGGGCCGCAAGTGTTGAGAAGCCCAAGTACCAAGTAAGCGGGTGAAAGCCATGGTCACCTGACACTGGTTTCTTAATGGTCTCATGGCATTCTGATTTTTCATGGGGTTGAAATCAAAATGAAGGATCCGTTCTTTTATTCTGACAGATTTGGTGGACAAAAATCAACTCGGTGAGTAGCAGCAAATGTTCAATGTTTCTTCTTGTAATCACTGACAGCAATTAAAAAAATACATCATCCGTATCACCATATTCAGTAATAGTCGCACTTTCAATTTCACACCTCTCCAATATGAACACAAAACCATCAATAAGAAACTCAAAATTTATATACACCCCAGAAATCTAACATAGATATCAAAAACATTCAAAAACGGCCATATTTTAAGCCAGAGTCCACCTTTTCCAAGGCCCATCATTTTTGGGTATCCAGCCGTTAGTTTTCCTTGGATAGCTGCCTCCGCATCCGCCACCTCCGTCCAGCATAGCAAGGCTTCGATGGCCAAGCAGGTCATCGAAAGCTCCTGAAGAAAACGGTGGACCGCCGTTTGTTGGGTGAGGCTTTTTTGGTGGTACGGTCAAAGTCTATCCGTGGGGGCGAAACCATCATGAATCACTTTGTCATGATGATAATTAACTCATATGATAATTCTATTTTCTATAAATCTTATTACATCTTGATCTTGGGGTGATGAACCAGGATTATTACATTCGCAGTACGAAACCTTTAGAAACCCCCACTCGCCACTGTTCTGTTGGGAATGGAGCATCTCAAAACATACATTTTAAGCATACTAGTAAGTTCAGAATTATATAAGAATATTTAATTTTCACAAATATATATATGCATATATATATATATATACATTATATATCAAAAAGCAATTTCAAAAAAAGTAAACATCAAACCAAAAAAACTTTGTTCAAAAGGATTATGACATAGAATATGTTCCATGGTACAATAACTCACCAGATTGTTTCACTTTTCAGGCAACATCCTGTACAAACTCTCAAACACAAGCCTAGCTGGAAATATTTGGATGGCGATACAGCAGAATGTCAAGAATCAGCAATGGATTTGCCAGTGTTACAGTACTAGTTTTCACCGTGGGGGGAGTGCGGGTGCTGGTGCCGGTGCTGTTGTTGTTGGTGGTGTTGGTGTTGGTGTTGGTGTTGGTGTTGGTGTTGGTGTTGGTGTTGGTGTTGGTGTTGGTGTTGGTGTTGGTGTTGGTGTTGTTGTTGTTGTTGTTGTTGTTGTTGTTGTTGTTGTTGTTGTTGTTGTTGTTGTTGCAGATGTAATTGTTGTTGTTGTTGTTGTTGTTGTTGTTGTTGTGTGTGTGTGTGTGTGTGTGTGTGTGTGTGTGTGTGTTGTTGTTGTTGGTGGTGGTGGTGGTGTTGTTGTTGTTGTTGTTGTTGTTCTGTTCTCCATCTCTGTCCTTCTTCACATCTTGACGCCAACTGATGGCCTTTGCATCCAAACTTTGAAGGCCTCTTAGCAAATCACAGGTTTGTTGCCTCGGACTTGCAGCAGCCGCAAGGCATAAAAACTCAGAGCGCAAAGGGTTGGGTTGTGTACCTTCAACCTTCAACCAACCAAGATTGGATACGATGGAGATACGGTTCGATGGTTCAGAAATCCGGCTAACCACCACGGATGTATAAAACCCTGTAGATAATAAGGTAAACTACCTATCAACTGGTGCAGCCTTTCAGCCGATCAACAATACCTATCAAATCAATATCAAAAGCTACCATGGGCAACCATGGTTTCATGGATCTATGGGCCTAATTTGTGGCAACTCTGGGAATGCGATCGATGATCGATGATACAAGTCCCAGCGAAGCAAAAAGGACACTTGACACATGACAGGGTGCTTGTTCCCCATCCAGCCCCTTGACATGCTGCAGGCCCTCCAGGAAAATTCACGCTGTCATGTTTCATGGTAAAGCTTGAGACCTACAATATTCAAGAGTTTAAAATAGAAATAGATTTAAAGTAAACAAGCCATCAACCACGCACACCATTTTTGCGTGTTTTTTCCCGACTTGTGGCTGTTTAACCACAGGCAAGAGAATTGAAAGATTGCTAAACCTGTGAGATTGTTGAGCCGAGTGATGAATTGAGGCCAATAAACTCAACTTGACACCAGCTGAAGTCTGCAGGAGAATTTTAAATTCAGGAAACATCATGATGATCTTGCAAAAATTAAATGTTATATATATGAAGATATTTATGATGAAAAAAAAACTCGTTCCAAATCGTTCAGGTCAGCTGAATCCGTTGAAAGCGACTGGTGAGACCCAACAGAGTGGGAAGTGGTGACAGAAACTTCCCACCTCAATGACGCCACTTCAGTGATGCAGGTGAGCTCCCTCCCTGAAGCACCCAAAATGTAGGAGCTCTTTACTTACCTTTTGATGTTTTGGATCAAGGTTCCATGTTCACCCTGTCTCCTTCACAAGCTTTACTGAGTCCCTTTGGCAAGAACGAGACAGCTGAAAGCAATTTACTGAATCATCTTTCTTCTTGCCAAAGGGATTCAATAAATTGCTGATGATGAACCTCCGGGCTTTGGATTTCATGGGAAGCTGAATCTTGATCCTCACATTCATCTTCGTACACTCCTTGACAACGCACGATTCCAGAAGGTTTGCTCAGCAGGAATGGCATCATCCTTCACCAGTCATCGAGGCGGTGGCGGGATGAAGCCCCTAAAACCATTGCAGGTATCATCATCCCATAGCCGCGACCATCTTCACCACCATTGAAGCTCCATGAGCAGACAAAGCCCAGGAGCTTTCACGACGCGAAAGCTCCAGGTGATTTTCCTATGCGCCGAAACGGTGAGTGTCAGAAAACTCCAGGAGCCCCTGACAATGTGCACATGGTTTTGCCTCACCAACAACCAACATGTCAATGGTTCGCTGTTCTCCGCGGTGCTGATGAAATCAACACCACGGAGAACAGCGCTGCCGTAGGGAGCATTGCGAAAGAGGACATGAATCTGTGTCTTGCACAGACTTAAAGCTGGGTGTGTTGTTTGCTGCCGCTTCAAGCATCAGCTATCTGATAGCTGATGCTTGAAGCGGCTGCAAACAACACACCTGTCATCATTGGATGCAGTCAAAGCGAAGGCAATCACACCAACAGGTCAAACAATGTCGAACTAAGAAGACAAAATCATGGAGACACAAGACTTCACCCTAAACTGTTCCGAGTTCCAGCGGCTGAACCAGCTGTTTTAGGGAAAAAAAACGGCTTGCACAGGTTGAACGATTTCAGAAAATCGGCAGAACCGGTCTCTTGGAGTTTAAAAAAATTGAACCATCCAGAATTCCTCAATGTCAACGGAAAGACTACCTGCTCTTTAGGAAACTTGTAAGGAGACGTTGTCACTCAAAAAGTCAGTGTAAGTGTATAAGTCTACAATATTAGGGTCTTATGAAATGAGAATGGCTAATACTCATAACTGATGATGATCAAGTGACATATCCCAAAGAAAGAACACATATATAATATATCAATTTTTCATTCATATTTAATTATATTGAGTGGTTGGTCATTTCAACATCTTTCGGCCCTTCTTCCACCATTCGAGATAGCCAAGCTGCCTCAGTCGCCACGGTAGCCGTTGGCATGGCCCTTCTAACGACAACAAGAACTGCGGCGGCAGCAGCGCCAGCGCGTCGGCCGTCAGGGCCGCGTCGGGCGCGTGCAAACGATGCAAGAGCTGCAGCATGCCACGCCAGGCCTTGTATCATGTCAATGCAAAACAGCGACAATTTGATCAAGAGAGGCCTGAAGCCCACAACTTTGTAGGATATTAGTGATGTGTGACAAGGTGTGACAATTGGATATACCATTCTTGTACTACATTTCTTTGAAGTATAAGTGACACAAAAATCCAGGGAATCCAAAGTTCCTGTGTGTTTTTTCTTGACAAATATAAAATCTGGGATGAATCTGAAAGTCTGAAAGCAAGCTCTAAAACTTTAAGAGGTTACAGGCTTTTTGAGAGGAATCTCCTACGGAATTTGTTGGACCCAAACATAGTCATGTAGAACATGTATATGGACCATATATATTTAGACGTAAGCTATGTAGACTCAAATACATAGCACGTACATACTTACAATGTATATGTGTGAACCAATGTGGAAATGTGGATAGGTTGGAAGGTCTATACATGTGATTTTACATTAAAAATAGAGAAACAAACCAAACAACATATCCACCATGTCACCTGAAAACCTGGAACTTCTTGTCCCGCCCACCTTTGAAGCAAAACAGGTGACGGAAAACCTCTTGGCCAAGCAGCATCACGCCGCGCCAAGGCGCCACCCACCTCGGTTAACAACGAGTGCATGAGTCATAAAAAAAAATCATGATGAATAGACAATGCAAACATTATTACGTACCATCCCGAGGTTTAACAGCTCGCCCCTGAAAAGTTACCAAAACCCAATAGGAAAGGATCGTCTTCCAACCACCATTTTTCAGGGGCTATGCTAAACTTCGGGGGTGCATATACATATATATAATCCCCCTTGAAATACCCCGGGTGCACCTGGATCCCGGTTTTGTAGCTCTTAGAGTGTGGGGTCCCAGGCCCCCCATGCTACAAACACTATGGTTTCAACCTCCGGTTGCTACAACAAGTAGGGTCTGGTCACCAGGAGCTTGCTACAAAATGTTGGGATCTCGGGTATGAACATCCTTGCAACTGCTCAAAAATCTCCATGTCCAACATCACCAAAACATTTTGTAGCAAAAAATCTGGCATGTCCACGAAGCAGGTCTAAAATTTAGCTGATCAATTTGTAGGAATTGAAAGGTTCATTGAAGTTTTGGAACTCGAAGATTATTAGATAGGAGGTTCATTTTGTAGCAGACTCTTACTTTAAGTTTTCTTGTCCTTGGGCTCCGGTCCAGTTGGGAACAAAAAAGTAGAGATTTGAGCACTTTTACATAAAGAAGTTTATCAGGAATGATCTAGCCTGGGAAAATGATATTGTGGAAGAGCTAGAGTCATGAGCGGAGATTGGTTTGGCAGGATTCATCGCCTGCGATTTGTGGTTCATGCGATTTGGGAAGCAACCGCAATTGTTGACTACAAAGGGCCCACACTACAAAATGATATTGAATATCATGAATATCCAAAATGATCCAAAACTACACTGCTACAAAATGTGGTGTTTCATCCAAATCATGTGCTACAAAATGAATATTGGATTTTCACATGACCCCAAAAAACATGCTACAAAATGTGTTTAGGTGTCTAAACATATCTAAAACACAACAATGACTACAAATTGTACGGCTCCAAGCGCATTTTCTTGCTACAAAATACTGCAAATTTCAAGATTATACTGGACCTAGGTCCTCTCAAAATGTAGTGGTTATTTTAACGGGGATTATATATATATATGTATATCTTTTTAATACGCAACCGGAGAGGAGGAAAAGAGAACACAAAAAAGGATATGAACTGGTTTGTTGTTCCAATTCAAGCCTGCAACGCGAAAGTTGCCAAGGGCAGGTTGCAATCCATGTGGTATTTCGTGTTCTTTTTCCGTTGGGGTGCTTCAAGAAAAAAACAGTCGTTTTTTCCTCCCTCGCATTTCCTGTCAAAAGATGATGATCAAGTTCTTGATGATCCTCCCTGAAAATGCTGAAACAACAAAACTCTCAGATGTTTCTTGGTGCAGAACAAGAAACAGCTCCGTATGCGGCGGCATCCGGCAAAATGCCCGCGTCCTTCGAAAGGAGAAGGGTTTACATCAAATCTCTCCAACATTTTGTGGCCTGGCCCGGCCCCTAAAAATGAACAGCAATTCACTGTTTTTTTCCCCCATCTACTTGGGACAATTCATACCCCCATCCCATTGAAATTCCAGCTACATAGCCTCTGCTTGGGGGGATGCTTTTTTTGGGGCTCCAGACAGGGCTGACAAAATTACTGGCATTATGAGAACTTCAGCTTCCAGCATGTTCCAGCCCTTGCTTCTGGAACTCACACATGACATAGTGATATCCTGGTGATGGTATGTGCACAATGGTAGTGATCATCTATGGCATCGTGACGTTCAGTGGATGATCGCCCTCAAGTAGCCAAAGGACTTGAGAAACGTAAGCATGGCTGTTGATGAGGATCAACAAGAAACTGGGTTGTGAACAATTGAGCCGTGATGACTTTCTGTCAAAGAGTGTTTTTCTGTACAACAAAAAATGGGATTCCAAAAAATGGGACCCTTCAACGGATCCGATATTCAAAACTATAACAAAATAGAATAGACGGATGAATGATTTCAATATTTAGAAAGGACGAAGGATCAAGCATAACTTACCTAAGATGCATCATCAAGATGCGACGACCCGCTTCGGCCAGAGGTTCGAGTTCTACCAAATGGAAACAAAATGTTTGAAAACACCAGGAAAAACAGCGACCAAAATTCCATGGCATGAAGTTGGTATCCATGATTAATTTTGAGAGTGCAAGTTGAATCATGCAATCTGGCAACGCACAAACAAGGTCGACTCCTACAACAACCATTCAGCGGAACCACCATCCAATCTCAATCATCTCCCAAACCGCGAAAAGAAAAAAACATCCAAAAGCAAAAAAATTTCATCACTTCTCTACGAAAAAAATGCATGTAAAAAAAACATCCATCTTACTATACCCATCTTGCTTGGCATATCGGCATCTCAGCTGTTGGCTCCTCCATGACATCCAAAAGCATCCAGCACTGTTGGAGCTGTCCGCTTTTAGCACATGCAGCAATGGTTGCTGTACCTTTAGAGGTATTGGAAAGGGAAAGATTTATTGATGATTAGCTTGCTTGGTATCTTGAACATTTTGTCCAACACATCTTCCAACCTTGGAGTTCAAACCGTTGTCACATGTTCATCCCTTCTTGGGGCGGGTCCATGTTGAATGGAATATGCTGGGACTTTCCGACTTCCCCCCCCCCGCCATCGGAGATCATTTAAACTTGAAGACACCACACGATGTTTGGCGAAAAAACATCTCATTTCGAGCTTCCTCCTTCAAACCATAGAATCATTTGCCACCTGGTGTTCACACCCATATTTTGAACAACAACAACCACAACAACAACCCCAAAAACTCCCAGCAATGTTGGGGGGGACAAACTTGGTGGCTTTTTTGGAGGGACCAAGGTGCAGGTCACCAAATTCACTGCTGGAGTCTGTTCTAATACCACCAAGGCTGAAACCCATTGACTGCACTTCTCCTGTCATGACTGCGGTTGGCTGCGGAATGACTGCACTTTGCTGGGGGAAGTTGATGGAAGGTTCATTGGTTCATTCCGTTGGGTTGGTGGCTGAGATCCTATTTAAATTCTTTGAAAGCTGAATACGGTATATTTTCGGGCATGAGATGGCAATGAAACAAGAATGGATCCTGATTTAAAATATATGGGGTTTAAAGATAGGTTCATTTAAACTCATATGGTGATATAACTCCTCCTAAGAAGCTAGCTTGTTACCAGCCTTTTTTCCAGCAATGGAAGCTTGCTATATACGTTCATCTGGTGTAACAAGAGCTAATCGAGTTGATCTCACTCAAAGGTGCTTTGATATGCACGAGGAAACCTTTGCGATTTTCCTTCGCTTAGCTTGCCAGGTGATAATGCAGACTTGGAAGCTACTACATGGTTCCATGCACGAGAATCAAGAGCCTGCAAAGGCCTTCAGCTCTTTCGTTTATAGAAGTGACCACTCATAAATATATCTTTTTCTTATACATATACTATGGGGCGTGCACCTGTAAAAAAACATATGCGTATATTATGTCCCTCTTTTTGATCTTTTTGATTTGTCGATGATTCAGGTGGCCAAAAACCATCCCATCCCGCACCAAGGAAGACAAGCCAAGGAACACAAGCACTGCATGCTGCCGCGTATGTTGCAGCAGGTAGTTGGTTCAGCCCCTCTCGAACTTGGAGAAGCGAAATGGCACGCTGCCACTGCAGACCTGATCGTTGGTTCATGAACGATCGGATAACAACGACCCGGATGATCAGCTGATCTCCGCGAGAAGATAGGGATAATTCATGAAGGCAATAAGCCTTCAAGAGATGGGACGTTGGTTGAAATGGCGGATTTCAACTCGAGAAATTTTTCGTGCGGAGTTTTCACTCAGCCCGAGCCTAACTCCAAGCAATGCCTCCAACTTTTCCACTCAACAATCAACACAGGGAATCCCCATCCCCACTTGGAAGATCATTCCAGCAATTAATTATGATAGGCCAGTTATTACTGCAACCACTTACAAGTCATGGGATGATCCAAGCAACCCCACCCCCCCCCCCGCAATTTTCCCACCTTTCTCACAAGCGCTGATGGTCACTGCAATCATCACTCCATCTTCCATGCCTGACTGCTGGGCCGTGGCAAAAACAGCCAAGGCCTGTTGCCATAAACCTTGCCGTGCACAGGCCTTAGGGACCCAGGGTCCAAACGGCGGGCCCAAAAAAGGGACCACCATGGAGTTGGCCCAAAGGGAAAAAGCCCAAGTGGAGGGAAACGTGGAAACATTGGACTTGATGGCAATAAGTTTCATATGGAACATGAGTATATTGGGTAACTATCATGGGACCATTCAAAATCGATTCACCTTTTTGTTGGAATGATAGGAAAAATGCGGTTGAGGGAAAAAAATCCTGCAGACCAGTTGATATAGCAAATAACATGATATAAAATGTATGCTGTTGCTTTCTGCGAAAAAGACAATGACAAGCTTAAAACAAAAAAAACATGAGCAACTAGGAAGGATAGTCTTCAAGTCTTGTCAACAGGATCATCACTGAATCACATGATCCGTGAGAGTTGTGGTCTATCGCAGGGTTTGCTTCTATTCATCCGACCCGAAATACCAACCAAACACCACGGATTTATGAGGTCCGATGGGAAAGAATCGGCACCAAGCCCCCTCACCGGATGGCAACAAATGGACTATATGTACTAAATATATGCATCTATGTGCTCCATGGGACTGGAATATATACCTACATTGAAATCTACTACCATAATATTCAGCCAAATGTAGGTAAATACGTCCAGTCCCATGGAGCATCTGGGTATTCTGGGTATGGGTATTGAATTCGCCCTTACTATTTGGTCACTATCATCCAATCTTAAGGGCAAAAAAGAAAAACCTGCCATCAATGAGCAAGAGAAGAAATAATTTGCCACACTGGAGTCACTGGAGTGTAGATATGCCTCGTTTCAGGTAACAACATCACCTCTTTGTTTACCTTTGTTTGGGGCTTGAAAGCTGTCCGTGGTACTACCTAGCAAATGAAATTCTACCTGCCAAATGAGGGAATCAAAAAACACAAAACGGTTGAAATGACCTTTAGGGCTTCCAGTGCCTGAATTTGAGCCTTTCACTGGTTACATGATTGACCTTGAAAACCAACAAGCCTAAAATGAAGACCGGCCTTCCAAAAAACCGAAGAGGTTTCGGACAGGTTTCAATAGGTTCCATAGGTTTTCGTGTCAGGGGCTCCCAGTTTCAATTGAGTTGAGTGTCAGGGGCCAAGCCACCAACTCCACGAAGGGAGCCGGTGCGGTGGCGCTAGCCCGGGGTTGGTGCTTCGCGGAATTCCCAGCATATCTCTAGAAAGTAGAACTCCTGCCGCTTGTTCAGATATATTCGAATCTTACATATTGGTCACCAATCTCTTCCAAAATCTCAAGATAAAAAAAATAACAACAAAAAACAACAAACCTTTGAATCCTTCAACGTAACCTTACTGATGTGCATTAAACCTGTTGTGGGAATAGGTGGTGGATCTAACCTTCCTGTGATTCTTGGACGCTCCAAAAAAATGGGACGCTCCAACCAGGCTACTCCGATCACCGCAGTGAAGCCAGGCGCGGTGACGTGGAGGTTCCCTGCAACTGGGAGGGGTGGAAGATGGGTCAGTTTGTTTGGGGGGAGCCTAAAAACACGAAAAACTTTTAATTCCAGAAAGAAAAGAACGCACATCAAAAAAAAACATCTAGTCAATCTAGTCATCCATCTATACAAATTCATCATGACTAAGGTTTTCTCTTTTTTCAAAATTGTCGAGCATTTATTTTTGCGGGGGGAGGGAACTTGTGAGAACCATTTCAGTTTGTCAAAATCAATCTACATCTGCCTGTTCAAATAAAAGTCCTCACTTGCAAAAGTGCACCTTCGAAGTGTGGAAACGATTGGAACATGCCAATTGGTCAGCGAATCCACAAAAAAAACATGGAATGATTGGAAACTGGAGAACGAAAAAAAAATCCAGCGCGTGCCTCTGAGTTCAGGAAACAAAAACGTCTAAATAACTGTATAATACTGGCCGAAGGTCGACCCCTAAATNGTATAATACTGTATATATATATATATATGTGTGCGTGTGTGTGTGTTGTGTATATACATAGATGTCTTACAGATATGTATTTATGAATGTAAATCAAATACAAACACATATACTGTATTTTTGTATAATATATATTCTATGCATATGACCATGTCGATCTTTGTCTACAGTATCTATATAATATCAAGTTTCTTTGCCAATCCCCTACCCCCCAATGCTCAGGAACACCAAATGGTGGTCCGGGTTTTCGGGCTTCGAGAAGGTGAGCTCAATGAAAATGATTGAAAATGTATCTTGGAGAATCATTGAAGAGGCTTTTTGTTTGCGCAGGGGCATCCAGAAAGTTTGCCCACAAAGAGAAGCAGTGTCCAAAAAGGTCACTGGGAAAAAAAACACAGCTGTAAAACGGCTCATTGAAGAGGTGAAACAACCTTTGTTTTTGAAGCCACAGAAAGAAAAAAAGAAAGACGTACAGGTCATATCTAAATCATTTGGAAAGAGATGCGCAAATCAATTTGGAAGGACATACACGAATGATACGTACAAATTGACAAAAAAAAAAAGGAGAAAACTGTAATGTTGGCAACATTGATGCACAGGTGAAACAGAGTGCAATGTGAACAACTCTCAAGAGTTGTTAACAAGGCAAACTGGGCGAAGGCCAGTAGTCACCCGGAATCATACATCAGGGACGGTTGGCCCTTTCCAATTGGATTGCCTTCAAGTTTTCCGTTGGTTTTTTGCAAGGTGCCGATATGCATACAAGTAGAGTCCAATGACCACGGCCCAAAGGGCACAAGTGGCTGGAATCAGTCTCCAGGGTTCTTTTGGAAAACTAAAATACGCAAAGGTGCACCAAACGGAGCCCAAAGCGAAGAGTTGCAGCCACATCACGAGACAAAGACTGCATGGCATAGAAACAAAATGCTTTCGTCGAAGTTGCAGGCCGATATGCCAGCCGAACATATTGATAAAGAAAATCAGAAATGCCATTGCAGGCACATGGATTGCCATCATCATCCATTGCATCATTTGCCACCAAGGTCCAGCAATGTCGTAGGTTGCAGTTTGAGTGATTCCCATATGCATATAGGGTGGAATGAGTGTCAATGGCGGTACCCCCAGCATAGCTATAACATACTGCAAGGGAGGAATCCCAATGCCCAATGCACTCTTGACTTCTGACAGAAGTTGAGTCTGAACAACTTTGTCAAAGTGGTCTAAATGATACCTTGTTTGCTTGGATCAGGAGAAAAAAAACATCGAAAACTGAAGGTTGTGGACTAATTTTGTGAAGCTTCGAGGGGACAAAACCTTCAAATTTTGGTGAATTTGTCGTTGAAAATTTGTCGTTAATTTCAAGGACTGAGAAATCTGAAAATCTATTTCTTGAAACTTTGGGCGCTGGAAATCCAATTCTCCACACCAGAAACTCGACATGTTGACTACGAGAGACTCGACCATTTTTTCCGGAATCTTGCACAAGCCCTACTAAAAGATAGGTTTTGCCTGGTGCCTCTGAAAAAATAAACACCTGTGACTTTGCATTTCGGAAGCCGTGAACAAATTGAATGGAAGGTTTTATCAGATCTGATCCAAGCATATATCCAATTAGAGACCCAAAAAATTGAAGAAATTCTGAAACTGGTTGGTGGTTTCAACCCATCTGAAAAATATTAGGCAAATTGGAAATCTTCCGTAAAGTTCGGGGTGAAAATAAGAAAATATTTGAGTTGCCACCACCCAGGAAAATGTCTCACCATGCGACTCGGGATCAGCATTCTCTGTCCAATACCACCTCTTAATTGTGGCAAAGATTTGTTGCCGATCGCATAGAATCCTCTGACCCTCCGTAGTTTGATGATTCATCAGGCAACAAGTGCATGACGCGGAACGGACACTGAAATTTCCCAGTTGCTCATAGAGATCCAAAAAATCCTGCATCTGTCTCATCCCCAAATAGGTTTGTAAGCTCAATTGGCCTAGAAGTGATGGACCAAGAACTGCAACTGAAGCAAGCAAGACTGCCAAACCTGGAAGAAAGGCATTGGATTCAATGATCACCCATACCAACCAAGCTAACCAAAGCCACAAGTTGGTTAAACCTGCTAGCCCAAGAAGTCTTGCCATGGACAAGGGCACCAAACGGATCCGCTTTTGGAACTTGCCACTGCTAGCCACATTTTGCCGCAAGAAACAAGCAAGCTCGAAATTGCACCACAATCGTTCAAAAGTTCTGGGCGACCAGAGAATGAGCAACTCCTGTGATTGAGTCAAGAAACCGCCCAAAGCTTGAATTCCAGCCTTTTTCAATTCCTCATCATGCTGTGCAATACAAACGCAATCCAAAAAAACCGTTGGCACCCGGCAACCCAGTGAATTCCGGATACGTTGCCAAAAGATTAGAATCACCAAGAAGGACACATAGATCGAAATCGTTGCGGTGGGCCACCCGCCTGGTAACTGACCCACCATCAGCAGGGAACATGTGCAAACGCAAACGCCAAGAGCAACAAAGGCAGCTGGCACACTGTTGAAAATCAAAAGTAAGGCCCAAACTTTCATCCAACCCGGTGTTCCCCAATCATGACTCAAAAATGCATCAAAACATTGAATCGGTTTGCTGAGATGATACATCTCCTTCCGATTTCTGTTCCACCAGTATCGTCCCCAACCTTTCAAACACGTCACGAGGTCAATGCCCCGTAGCAACTCTGAAGGGAGCTCAGAGGTGAGGGCAGTCACAGAAGGTCCTGGCTTCGGATGGAGCCAGGAAGCTTTCAGGACAATAAAAAACCCCCCAAAACCATTGGCAATACAATACATAAAGGTGCCATAATATGGCGTTCGTTTTTACGAACCGAGTCACTCACTTTGTCCAGCAACAATTGACAGAACACGTTATGAAAAAGTCAAGTGAATGAAGCCACAGCAGACGCAGCAGCAGCAGCAAACAGCGTGTCTATGGTTTCGATGCTACAGGGACGTGGTTCCCACAAATATTGACATTCTTGTACGTAGACATCATGCATAATTTCATAACCATCTTCAATACATTTACACTTCCAAGACCCGCCAAAAAAATCCTTGCCTGTCCTGAATTTCCTTAATCATATATTAATCAAGCTGGTGGTTATCAAGGCACAAACCCCAAACATTTTGAGAATGCATAGGCCTCCATTTTTTGGAATTTCGTGCCATCCTCTATCTACATTCACCTTTTGCGTGAAGCCAATGGCTTTGCAAAAAACAAGCATTCCCACCCCTTAAACATCACTAAAACAGGTTGATTACTATCAGACTATCATCTGAAGATATTTAAAACCTCCGCAATTCATGAACCTAACACCCCGTTAAAAAGATACATAAAGTCAGAAAATGTTGGAAAAAAATCCACCTTTCGTGGAGGAAACCAGGTCCTGAGATTTCTGAGACCAATTCCAACTCAGGAGGACAAGGTGCTTGGGAAGGAGGATTCGGACATGGAACCATCCCCGTTTTTCACCCAAGGGGCCCAAGATGGCCCAAGTTTCACCAAAAAAAAGCTTTCGAACCAAAATCTTCTGAAAAGGCGACCATGGCGAACATGGCGCGTTCTATTAGCGCGTGTTTCCAACCTCGAGGTTTCACGATCAGCTTTGCAGAACCTCTGATTCTCTAACTTTCTTTGGCAAGCTCCAAAGAAAAAGGAAGTGGAGGTTGAGATCCTAGGATCATGAAGGATGCATACATTTCAACAGCAAGCAAATATCGTACGTACGTAATTACGCTCAACTCCCTGAAAGACTATGGAACAGTTCGTCCCTCGAACATGCGTTTGGGAGACTATCATCGACCTTTCCGAATTTGGGGCCCAGCGAATTTTCAGGGGCGAACTCTGGGGTTCGGGGGAAGATAAGTCACAAATCTCGTGGATAGTTTCCATGGCTTTGACTCGAAGAAATTTTCCAACATCATTCGACTACTACAGCAGGGAAACTTGAACGATAGAATGATGATTAAAGAGAAAGGTAACTCCTTGAACATATGGATTGATGATAATTGCTGTGATTTTTGGTATCCATGTTAAATTTCAGAAGTGTACCTTCACCAATTACCCCCCCTTCAGACTGCATGCCTCCGACCAAGTATTGCAAGGTATGCAGGGCACGTTGCCAACAACGCGCCATGCTCTGCAAGAGGCCGGCGCTACTGTGCCTCAAAGTGGTCTATCTGCAAAAAACGATTTCATGATTTCTCAACATCAGCAACATCAGCAACTTGTCCAAATTTCAAGAAATTGTATATATTTACCAACCTTCCCTCTGGTACGTCCGCGACGCTCAGATTCATGGGCAACAGGTGTGTCCCGGAGAACAAGCCCAGCCATCACACAGACCGCCCAATAAAAGAATGTAAGTGGAAACGTGTGCTTTCCCCAAATTCCATCAACTGAAAAATCAAATTCGTGAATTAAAATAAGAAATGGCAACACCAATCCTTCCTGATGGTATTCATCATTGAGATTAGTGTCAAAACAACGAAGGACCTGGAGACACATGACCTGAATTTGCATCGTCGCAAATGATTGGAAAGCTCCCCGGATCTGAAACCTCCCAAGAGAAAAACCTCGTTTGGCTTGCCCAAGATCAGTTGAGGTTGAGATTGCCCACAGTGATTCTGACAGCCCTGTCAAAAA
This sequence comes from Breviolum minutum Mf 1.05b.01, assembly GCA_000507305.1. Taxonomy (NCBI): domain Eukaryota; class Dinophyceae; order Suessiales; family Symbiodiniaceae; genus Breviolum; species Breviolum minutum. The sequence continues at coordinate 91,230 of DF239519.1, forward strand.
GTTCAGGCTCCAACCTTCCCCAGAAAATTAGGAAAATGTTCCAATTGGAAGACTGCCCTTCACTCAGGGATTTGGCGGCACCCAAAATGATCTTCGCGGATCGGATTTTCGATTTTCGTTTCGCAAGGTGGCGCGGCGAAATTGGTTTCCTTTCCATTGGAACCCAAATGGCTCACTTATGGATGCGGTTATATATATACCTGGAACCCAAATAACCCTTATTTTGAGTGGAAAGGGCCTTCTTTTGGAGGGTTCAAGGCCAAAAATAGAGGACAAACAGGTTCCAGGTATATATATATATATATATATAACTTAGATGNTGTTGGCCCTACAGGAATCTATTCAAATTCACTTTCAATTGGGTCTGCCTGCCAAAACCGACCCTAAAAAATGAACAATGAAAACAGTCATGTCACAAACTCTTAGTCTTAGACTCTTAGCAAGACTCCACAGTGGGTCTTAAAAACATCTAATATATAACTGACTGTGACACTGTTTATTCTGAGTTGAAAGATCTGGATGTTCAACAGGATGGATATTGTTTTGTAGAATGTAATGATTAGCAACTGCACCATTGGGATACCATTGTGATCAGTGATGAAGTTGAAATTTTCACCAAGTCATTCCAAATAGCACTTTACCCGCCACTAAGAAATGGACAAGTCTTGCAGGCTGTCTTTTTTTCCCATACCCTCCCGGGAACTAAAATACCCCTACCAAGGCACTTTTGAAGATGAGTTTCCTGTTTCTCAGGGGGGATATATATGTTAGTTGGAGGGTATCTATAGCGCACCTTTACCAACCATACTTACCCCCCACAAAAACATCCCCCACTTGGATTCCTTTGGGTGGCCCCCACGCAGAAGGCACCAAGCCGTGCGCCAGAATCTGATCAAAGAGAAGTAATGCTTGCTGCCATTGCCCTGTACGTGCACAGCCATGCAGTGCACTATTATAGCTCAGTACGTCCGGCATAAAGCTTCGATGGATCATCTTTGCCTCGGGGGATTGGGTTTGTTCCCAAAGGAAAGGCAACACGGAAGACCAAGATGAGAGGAAAAGCGATGGCAAAACATCTGTTGCACCACACTGGGCTTTTTTAAAATATTTCAGAGCTGTAGGTAGTGCTGATCTTGAAGATGTTCTCATTCTCATTCAACCCTGGTGCCTTTCAAACCTTCAACCCACTATAATTTATAGGCATATCAACTCCGAACACTTGTCTGATGTCACCACTTTAGCTGGAAGTTCATCCTGCAGGGAACCGTGAGGGCATGAGTGAAACCTCCAACAAAAACTCCAACAAGCTCCCTTTTTTCATGGGACACACCCCATCGGATCAACTGAATACAAACTATGTAGTTTTGCTGCACATGTTTTTAGGGAACGCTATATGCTACGGGCTCAAAAAAAATACTGAACACTTCAAACCATTTTTGACTTTGGAAAAAATGCAGCTTCTCAAGTTGTGAGGACCATAAAAAGGGGAACCTTTAATACCCCTAAAAGTGTGTTTCGGAGATGGCTTTTTGTTGGTATCCACCTGTCTTCAGAAAAAGGTCTTCTTTTTTTTAGCTCCTAGAATTTGTTTGCAAGAAATGGCGTGACCTCTTTTTGGTTGAAATCCTTCATTGTTGAGAAACCTGAGTTGATCACATCTCTGGTAATCATGCTATTTTGAGCACCCAGACCAGAAGCTGTAGCGCCAGTGGCCAGGAAGAACTTGATGATGCATAAGCACTAAGAAGGCTGTTCCTTGGCAATTAGGCAACTTCTATGTTTCGATTGGACCAATAGGAAGCAGTTTTTTAGGATCTGGATCATGGCTGGGGGAAATACTTGTAAGAAATAAGTACTTTTTATTTCCAAACATCATAGCAGCTATGCATCAGAACCTTGCTCCAAAACAAGGCGACCGAAAAAATTAATGCCAAAGGTGGGATACAAGTTGTTGATACTGTTGATGGCTGAAATCCTGCACCATCTGGGATACATAAACCTTGTAAATAATGGGATAAACTATCTATCAACTGGTGCAGGATTTCAGCCATCAACAGTACCATTGAAAGGTTATCCTTCAAAAGCATCAATGTTCAAAAATCCCCCACTGCTCCTTCGTCTCGAAATGTCGCAAAGGAAACATGCCATTGAAAATGCTTCCGTCCGCCAACTTCCCCCCCCCTCTTTCATTGCCTGCAAGTTGATCTTTCCACAATCGAACGAAGTTTTTGGTAGGTGTGTCCATTCATTAAAAGCTAGTTACTAGTCGTGGTGACCGTGGTGGTTGAACCAGCCTGTTTGAAAAATCATCATTGTAATTTGGGTCATTTTTCCCAAGGGTCCGGAATAACAATGAAATATAATGTTTTTGAACAGCACCACCTAGTAGCCTAGTAGTGGTTTCTTACTAATGTTTTGAATCATGTCCAGAAAATATCTGCAGGGCCTACCCTAATTTTTCCAGACGCACCTATATAAGATCTCAGGTTTCCATTTCATTTTGGCTTGGAGACGCACCGGTTGGCTTTGGCTTTCGGCTTTCAGGTAAATGCCCCGATTTTTGCACGACACTTGTTGCATTGGTGGCAAACGGAGTCCTCCATTTAAAAAGGGGGTGATTCCGCCATTTTCACTGATTCAAACACATCCCTGGAAGAGAAACATCACCCACCCAATCACCAAACATTGGTTGAACATTTCAATAATAACATACTGTATGTTTCATGTTCAAGTGTCACTACCTACAATCTTTTCCCCCCATCTCTACCAACCACTGAAGCGTTCACCACCACTTGTACACTGTGAAAGATGGTATACCAACCTTATCTTCAACGACTTTCGAAGGGTGCTCCAAAAATGTCGGTTGAAATAAGGGCCCCATCTGCCAAGCTTCCATGTGATGAGATCTGGACTGAGTTCCTCTTCGATCAAGGCCTGGTTTCAGTCAAGGAGTCTCTGAAAAATCACATCAGTTGATTTAAAGAATTCATATATATATATATTATATTTATATATAAACATATATAACATATACACAGTCAGGTGATGGGATAAATGATAAATGAATATCATAAGTCATAAGTAATAATTCGCAAACCTCCCTCTCTCATGAAATGAAGCAAAACCCACAAATTACATCCAAATTACAACCCACCTTTGGGCCCAGGAACAAGAAACAAGTATAAACATATATCCGTAATATCCGGGGATTTATCTTTAGGAGTAGACTAGACGTATGGGGGTGATCTATTGAAGATACTGAAACCAGAATAAACAAGAAGGTTGAGAAGAAATTGTGATGTACATTTGCTAGCCTTTGATGTTGAATTTGAGATGTCTTCGTTGGACCTTCGGGGGGAAATCATCTTCACATCATCATCAGCCATCACCCAAATGGTGAAGACTGGAAATCCCCTGGGTATTTTTTTTAAAGCGCCGCCTGGAGAACCAACTCCGCCTGCTGCCAGTGTTGCGCCTGGGTCAATTTGGATTCCGTTGTTGTTCCTCTTAGCGGTCTTTTTTTGGAGAAAAGATTAAACTAACACCATAGGACCATAGTCTTCAATGAAAAAAAACTCATAACTAACAATTAGAATCTGTCGTTGTAGTGGGATGTCGGGTTTTTTTTGACGCTTCACAATGAAAGGTTACACTGGGTAGATAGTAATGAGATCTGCTCCCAGTATGAAATTATGCATTCAGCTAAGCATTCTTTAGTAGAAAAACGGCAGCAACAACAACAACAACAACAACAACAAACACCACAACCACAACCACAACCACAACCACAACCACAACCACAACCAACAACCACAACCAACAACAACCAAAAACAACAACAACCAACAACAAC
>DF239519.1:95418-135792 GCA_000507305.1 Breviolum minutum Mf 1.05b.01
AACCACAACCAACAACAACCAACAACAACCAACAACAACCAACAACAACCAACAACCAACAACAACAACAACAACCACAACAACAACAACCACAACCACAACCACAACCACAACCACAACCACAACCACAACCAACAACAACCAAAAACAACAACAACCAACAACAACCAACACCAACAACGACAACAACAACAACAACGACAACAACAACAACAACAAGCAAAAACAACAACAAGCAAAAACAACAACAACCAAAAACAACACAAGCAAAACCCAGCTATTTTGGCGGGAAACCCCCGGCCTTGCCACAAACACTGAGTGCAGCATTAAAGGTAGCCAAGTCGGCCAGTCCATTGGAGCGCTCCTGAACCGACGGACCGTTTCTCACTGGCATCCTGAAGGGGGAAATATCTCCAACATATTCAATGTACCCTCCGGTAAACTAACATAGCAATGGAAAATCCACCATTTGAAGATGTATTTCCTATTCAAGATGGGGATTTTCCATTGCTATGTTTGTTTACCGGAGGGTATTACATGGATGCCGTATATCTCTAGACAGGCTTCTAGGGATGCCTGTGTTTTGTGGAACCTTTAAGTTTAATTTCTTATGTTGAAGCCGCGGGATTTTTTGGCAACGGAGGTAAGTCTGTCTTGAAACTACTGTGGGGGATGCTTGTCAGAGTCTTTTGGGATGTATATTGTGATACTTAAAGCATCATTCAATCAAAAGCACCTCATTGACACCCTCAAATGGGCATGGTTGGACATGCAATGATCTACAAAGTCATCATTTGTTGGTGTCATGTTATAATAAACCGCTTGAAGGAAACCGTCAAATGAATCACTTTTCTGAAACCAAATCTTGCCATGAAACCACTCTTCCCAACCCCTACCAACCAAACCCTTGCATTGCCTCGTTCACTTACAAACCAAAAAAAAACAAAGCTCCTTTCTATGCTATCCCTTTTTGTGGTGACCCATCCCCCACCCCCCCTTCCTACCAAGCATCCCACTTGTTATCGTTTATAAATTTATCTCCTGTTTCTTCCGACAAGTTCGAGACTCTCGGGGGAAAAAAACATCCACATCCATCCATCCGGACTCGACCGGAGGATGTCCTGGTGTAAACTCTCCAAAGCTTCCAGCCAAAAGTGGCCTTTTCCAAGGGTTGAAATCGACTTCGCTGCCTCTGTTGTTTTGATCCCCCCGGGTGAGGAGTGTTACCGGTTGAGGGAAAATCGTTTTTTCCCGGAGGAGAAGAAAAAACAACGGAGAAAAAGCCATACCAATTTGGGGAATCCAAGCAATCAATTTTCTTGAAGAAGTAACAAAGGTGACTTGTGAGCTTCCAGGATTATGATTATGAATGTGCAGGTAGGATGGTACAAACGCAATTACTTAAATGAACAATTGGATCGAATCAAGGTTTTGACTTTTATCACCACCTTTAAAAAAGGAAGATTCTGAAAGGTTTGGAGATCATGGTTTCTCAATTATATGTTGGATGCATGGTGTTGGAGCTGCACAATACCGACACTTTGGCAATCATTTGCTGATTTCAACTCCTGTATTTTTCTCCAGTCAACATACGCATGGAAAATTAGCTGTATTTCTTGCTGGCGATTTCGAGATAGCCATAGGGGTTTTGCACCGGAAGGTAACAGGTAACATCATCTTGCATACTGTACTTTTGTTGGACCCAACCTTAGTTCAATGTTGCCTCTCTCTCTCAATCATTCGTGGTACCAAGAATGATCAAGTAATGCGAGATTGACCTCAAACCAAAACCCCCCACCACCGGAAAAAAAAAACGCATAAATGAGGAAATGCAAATCTATATCTCTCTCTATAGAAATAAATATATATTTATATATCTATATGTCTATATCTATATATCTATCTCTATTTAAATATGAATATAAAATTATATAGATATTTTTGATGGTAATTTTAGGGTGTGTGTGTGTATGCGTGTGTTTACCCCAAAAGAAAATCCATGGCCCTAAACAACCGCCTGAATCCAAGCCACATTGGAACCACCAATCGATTTCTCCATGACATCATGGCACGAAAAGAGCTGCTACCAACCACACCAGGGGTGATGGTTGGTGGTAGGTGGTGAAACCCTCCACCGTTTCAAGGAGGTGTTTCTGCTGTTGTTCAAGCAGTACGTAAAACATGTCTAGGGACACAAATTGGTGATGGATTTTTTTCTTTCTTGCTTGGTGCCCTACCAAAATTGGTGATGGATTTTGGTTTTTAGAAAAAACCCAAAAAAAAACACCAAATCCATAATCCAAGGACAAAGGAATCAACCTAGGAATCTGAAACATACACTTCAAAAAACGTTCGTGTCATTTGTTGTTGATGGACGATCTTTGCCAAGATTTTGTGGGAAATTTCAATGGAAATGGTGGTTGGTTCCCCAAACATCCAGTTTTTGAAGTGATTGTTGCAGGTTCCTGACAACAAAATGAGACAAACCATCCATCTTTGAGGGGATCATGCACAAGTAGACCTCTGCTGATGGCTGATGTAACAAGTAGCGAAGTTGGAATTGACACATTCCTGGAAGATATGTGAGAGGATATGTGGGGATATGTGAGAGGATATGTGGGGATATACACCATCGATTTTGAGAAAACAGTTATCAACATGGCTGCCATGTCTTCAAAACTGTCCGCAGCCATCTGAATTTTCAGTGGCTGCAAATCATCTCAACAAGCCATGAGAGCCATGAAGCTCTCACGCTTGGCTAACAGATCTTCGCTGCAAAAAAATGGCAAACCCAAACAGCCCAACAAAAATGAGGGCCACCAAACACACAAAATGCCCACATTCTTGACCCTAGACATCCAAAAACTTACTGAGAAGGTATTTGTACCCCCCAAAACATACCTAAAAACACCTTCTCAGCGGGGTATTTGGATGTATAGGGTGAGGTTGGTCCGTCCAGACGTTGTAATGCTGCTCCAAGTCACGAAAGTGTCCCCGAGTTCCGAAACAGTCATAACCTGGCGTCAGCAATGACCAAAGGAAGAGGAGGAAAACTCAAGGGGTTTACCGAACCAAACTAACGGACATAATCCAAGTGCAATCCAACCAAGCCAAGCCAATCCAACCAAAAATTATGGACTTATGGACCATAACCATAGGAAACAACAACGACCCTGCTTCAAATCAAAAGACAGCAGCAAATAAGTAACAAGCCCTCCATTTTTCTTCCCAAAGTGGCGCTCCTTTGAAAGGAAACCCCTTTCACTGGCGTTCACTAGCAGATGCCCAGGCAGCACCAGCATCCAAATCAACATGAGAGCTTGGCTTCCCAACTGTACAAGGTCCCAATCTCTCCAACTGGGTTGCAAAAAAAAACGTGGACTCTCAAATTAACCACTCCAAGATACCAAAAAAAAGATATCCCGGATTTGCCACCATTATATGTTTCTCCAATCATCACTTGGCAGGCCCGGTCCCCAAAGGTTCACTACTTGGACCTGCCAAAGGTGCATCACAACTTGCTTCAGGCCCTCACTAAGCCTTGAAAAGTCACTCGAACCACTTCACTGCTCTGTGCAAAGCCACGCCGTAATGCTTCGACCGTGGCATGGCCACCACGACCCAACGGACACAGCACATAGAGGTACACCGTCTCACCAGCTACGGTGAAGACCTCCACAAATCTTAAATCTAAGTCATGCACGAAAATGGACAGGTTGTATCAGTTTCGACTTTCTTGAGATTATGGCTCATATTTCTTGTTTCATCGACCTGCACTGCTGGCTGATTGTTTATGGTATTGTCAACTGAAGATCTGCACTATTTCACCTTCGGCGAAAATCTTTCCACCTGCCCTGCCTGTACCAAGAACCTGCCACAGGCCATGGTAGCTGTTCCACAAGGGACTAGGACATAAGTGTAAATAGCCTTCCCTGCAGAGGCTGCAGCACCAGCTACGGGCAACAGGATATAGTTATAGCTCGCCGAAGCTACGGTTGATACGACACTGATCAAGCCAGATAAAACCTCAGGGCTGCAAAGTGTGGAAGAAATACGGCAGCTGTATATGCCTTTTTCATTTTGTCAAAATGGTATGTCTGGTATGTCTATACACATCTGAAGCAAATTTCCACTCACAGTATTTAGGCTTCAAAAGATGGGCATCTTTTCCAATGCTTCGTACAACTCCTAACAAATGGTTGGTGTTCACTCAAGGCTTGCTTGCCAAACCAGAGGTGGTTTGGAAGAGGTTGATGTCATGGATCCAGAGGGGAATCTTTGCTGGTTGGCTGGCTTCCCAAATCTAAATCCCCCAAAAAAAAATCCAGCAAAAAAGAGGCAACCAAACTATCCCATGATCAATAATTCATATAAAATGTACAACACCATGACGACCAATGGCTTTTCTTTTTAAAATAATTTCCTTTCAAGCCCAATAAAGTTTGCCGAAACTTCCTTTTGCAAAAAAAAATCAACTGACTGAAAAACCATTCATCCACCCATCCAAAACCCACTTTTGGAACACACATACTTCCAATCAAGCAGCATAGCTGACAGCGTTGAAGCAAGGTCGCAACACATAGTTGAAACAGCCTTCGGCCAAAGTCGCTACTGCCATGGCAGCTGCACCAAACCTGAGGTGAGTAGCCAGCTCTGCAACAAGTCTAGCGACCGTCATTCATAGGTTGACTCATCTTCCCCAACAAAATTGATTTACAAATAGATTTTTAAGAATCCTTGAAGCCATAAATGTGATTCGTAAAATAGCTGTAAAAAAATGAAGCATGAATTTTGCTTCCCAATTGCTGAAAAATTGATTGAACAAATGTTGGAAACCACTGTCAAAATGAATACTTCATGTTCGAACCCACCTTTCCCCAAGAAAATAATACCCTTCGGAGCCAACGCCCCAGAAGCCCGGCACATGCGGTGCTACAATGGAAGGACAGGAAAGAACAAAAGAAACATGTTTGGTATCATCATTATCATCATGATGGGCTATGATCATTGAATCATCTCATTCATGGAGGGAGATGTGCGTAGATTTGGGAATGTTTGAGGATTGAAGCAAGATCGAATAGCATAATAACATACCCTCCTGGGAACTAAACATATCCCATCAAACATCACTTTTGAGTTGATGATTTCCTTGGGACCCGTTTGGTGGGATATGGGCTCCTTCCCTGGAGGGTAATCGAATCCCATTCTAATCTCCACAAGAACCAACAAAAAAAACAAACAACGTGTATGTTGACTTAGATCACTGCATATGAGACACGCATAGGCTGTGCCAGTTGCCACTTTGGAGACAGCCCAACCAATTGGAAGGAAGATATAGCTGTACAATCCTCCTGCATCACGGCTTTCCCAAAACAATCTTTTTAGTTGGAGTCTTGGACCATCACTTCTTCTTGGAGGACATCTCTCGCATGGATTTTTCAGACCCAGCTGGTGATTTAAAAACAACCCAACAAAAAAATCCACCTGCCCCCATGTTTTTTTTAAACAAAGGTCTCGAAGGTGTTTCGTGGGATGTTGGAGATCTAAATGAGAAATCCCGAGGCACAAGCCTGTGACATATATATAATTATATATATATACATATATGCATGAAATGTTCATACTAGTTGCAATACTAGTTACATACTAGTTACAACTTAGATGGTAATCCAAAACACTATGCAAACCCACCTGGATCATAGTGACAAAACACTCACCTTAATTTGATTTGCTCCTGCCAAAGGCTGCAGCACGTATCCATAGGCATGTTCTGCTGCCATAGATAAACCATTGCCAAGCATTTTCAAGCCTTGCCATGCAACATTGGCACTGGGCACCAAGACCTGGCATACAGGTTTGGAAGCTACCAATGGGATAGGCAATTTTCTTGAAGCTTTCTGAAGCTGTTCAGCTTCCCCCTTTTAGACAGGATGGTATAACTTGTACCAAGAGCTGGTAAATGTTTATCTCAATTCACAATTGAAGGCCACATCTGATGATTTGAAAGGTTCTCATATCAGGGATGTTTCGGAAGTATCATCACATACCTGGGGTTGTTTGTATGACAGCAGCCTGCTTAAATTCGAAGAAGTGAATCACCCACTGTTATCATCTATCTTTTTTGTCTGCTCGCCAATCACCTCTACCTTCCCCTGGGCCCACCAATCCCGTTTTTTTTGTTGTTGTGTTGGGAACAAACCAACGGCTCCTTTCTGTCAGAGCCATGTTTTCGTTTCTCGTTTTTTTTGTCAAAAAGACAGGACGTGTAACATTGGGAGGTTGCACCGTTTGACTCTCCGAGGCACATAATTCCAAAGGCCACTGGATACAGCCAGGATTCCTTTGCAAAGACCCTTTAAGGTGCCAACTGCCAGTTGACCCATTGGAACCAGGACCTCAATGGTGAGGATGCGTATCTTTTTTAGGGGGGCGGTTAAGGTCAGAAGGGTTGAAGGTTGGTGAAAAAACCCTAAAATACATGAAATGTTGTGTTTTTTTTTTCAGTTGGGGGAGTGGAGGAAATGGCATCTGAGGAGATAGGGAGTTATATAGATTATAGATTTATATATTTGTATACATACGTACCTATATCTATAATAAAAATATATATGTATACATAAAGATCAAAATCTATATATATAAATCTAAATATAAAGATTCTACACAAGTAGGTGGTTCAATGCTGTGGATTGAACATCATAAACACCTTGGCCTTTGTTTTGAGCAATGATTAGGGAACTTTTTAAAGAAGCCAGGTGGAATATGTACAAGTAACACACCACTTCACCAGCCTCTTCGCTAGATTGAGAACCCCAAACCAAGGTACCCAAGCATACAGTCCTTCCGCCAAAGTTGAAAGGATTTGACCAGCAGGTGCTAACACCTGCATGACCAGCAGGTTTCCCTAGTATGAAGCCAAATGGCCTTTTTCTCGGCCAGGTGCAGTTTAGTATTTGCATGTAAGCAATATCTGTAATATATGGGCGTAGTGTCAGTCATATGAGAAAATATCATTGATTTGATATGGATTACAGTATCAATACGTATGTAATATATAAATATGTACACTATTACCGCTTCGGCGATACCCCCCTCACACATCTTATAGGCTTCGGAATGCCTTTTACCCTCCACTACTGACTGCTAGGAATGCGCTGCCAGCCCTTGACATGAAATGCCAGTCCGAACTGCAAAGCCCATAAAATCTAAAGACAAATCAACCAACCTGTAAACCCACAAGCTTCCAAATCTTAGCACATTCCAATCTTCCATCCCTTCCATACTAAGAGTATTCAAAAAAAACTATTTTTTGATGTTGATGATTGATGGCCGAAAACTAAAAAATAACATCCACGTGTTCAAAACCTGTTGGACTCATCTAAACATCTCCCAGGTTTACCTTTTTGCCGGCCTTGTGATAGGCGTTCCTTCCAACATATTCCATCCCTTGCCATGCCCATGCACCCCAGGACCGCATGACATTCCAGCTGCGTTCCGCTGCCCAAGCGACAGCATGTCCCAGGTGTTGAGCGACAGTAGCGATGTGACCACCCAACCATTTGAGGCCAGACCAAGTGGGTGCTAAGACAGCATCATAAAAAGCCTCCGAGAAAAGGTTGATTGGATAATTTCTTATGGTCACTTTACTGTTAATTTTGTATATGTCTGTTCTGCTGTTCTGAATGTGAACTTCGGTAGGTTGGCTGTTTTGCTATGTTTTGATGGGTTTAGGTGGGTTCTAAGGTTGTCTTTGGTTGGTTTCATCCCGACAACGCCTGCGCAGTGACACCAAACAGATCGCCAAGAAAGTTCCCAGCAGCTACAGTTCCATCCAGCATCAGCTGGCAGGCTTTGACAACAAGGTTGGCAACAGGACGTAGCAAATAGACATGTGTCGCGCATGCTCCGCGCAGTAACCCTTGGGCCACCAAGCGTGAGAAGGGTCGCAAGACACCTGGTGCCCAGTCAGCTATGGACCCAGTTTTTTTTGAGGGGATGGGTCTTTGACAACAAGAAAATGAGCAGCAAAACGTGATGTTTTTGACTACAACGGCGATATAACCCTTGTGCTCTATGAATATTGGTCTTTTATATGTAAGTTTAACAGTTTCAAACCTGCTCATTTTTCAGGAAGGTGGGGCCTGTGGAAGTCCTCTAGAACTTATTGTATTCAAAACCTGCCTTCTCAAACATGTGGATGGTCCATCATGATCCATGGAAGCCAAACCCAACAGATTTACAAGCTCATGGAGTTGTTTCCATGTGGTTTACAGTGGTTCCTTGCATCTTTTTTGTGTCCAGGAAATGGCAAATCCTCACGTGCGTTTACTAAAATGTCTAGATTGATTTTCATCTGTTGCGACACATGAGTCAACACACCAGTCTTTGTCTCGTATATCTATATAAACTATTAACAAATATATTGTATATATTGACAAATATATAGAAACACCTATATCTTTGTGACATTGCCATTGCAAAAAGCCAAGGTGCTAAAGATGCTCCAAATCCACTTTAACCCCTTGATCTTATTATACATCAACCCATCAACCACCTGTGAACTTGCCAGCAATTCATCCCCAAAAATCTGTCCTGCATAGAGGCCGTAAGGAATGAAAAACACTGTCAAGGCCACTGGTGCAGCCACGAGCAGAATCACACCTTTTCCAACCTGGAGATGGGGCAATCAGAAACTACTGGACCAATACGAAAAACATAGGAAACAACTCCATGTACCCTGAAAATCCATGAAGTAAAAAATTAACCTATCTGAACCTAGAAATTCTGAAGTCCAGCTTGGGAAGTATATCTAGATCTCAACTACCGCTGGCTCAAGTGGTTCACTGGATTTCTGCCATCAAGAAGTTGCAAGTACCAAGGAAAAGAGCTGGATATGAGTGATAACGATGGGCTTACATAATGGCTTTATGACATGCCAGTTTTCTTTAGTCTTTCGAGAGTTGTCCTTCTATTCGCCAAAAAAATGCATTTGTTTTTTGAATCTTTGTTGTTTGAAACCGAATTTCCATGGCCCCTCGGGCTCCATTCGTTTGACGGGTCGTAGTCATCAAGTCGCAGGTTTGTCCATTGACCTTGACCCTGTGCCACCTCCATACCCATGAAGTCCAAGCCGGCCAAACTTGTCGTTTCGGTAGTAATTATACGGAATCCTGAAAACATGGATCATCCTTAAAAATCGTTCAATTTGTTTGGTCTTGGACTTTCCACACATATAAATAAATAATAACTATATATATATAATATATTCTTTATATATATACATACAGAACCAATATATCATTTCCTCAGTCCAGCTGACTCCACTCATTGGCCCTCCCCAACCCCAAAAAGAAAAAACACACACGTCCAAGGAGCCAAAGCCAAAGGATGCGCATAATCTTCTGGTGTAAAGATCTGATGTGTTCCTAGGGCTCTCCACGGTGTCGGCCGCACAACGGCACAGGATTTTCTCTATAGTCTATATAAGGAGATCATTGGGGGTCCAAGATAGGGATAGGGATTTGTTATTCAAAGTGTGATAGGAAGGAAGATGTTGAGATGGATGACTTATTCAACCGGCTATCTTTTCCATTCCTATTCCTGCAGAATCTTGCAGTTCTGAAGGCGGGGGACTTCCGTTATGCTTTGTCCCTAAAAAAGAAATACCAGCAAGTTCCAACTTCCAAATTCACATTGATCATCCTCACCACCTTGACATGACTTCTATCATTTCCTCACCGTCCCCCAAATCAAACAAAAACGGCTAAAACCAGGTCACCAAGAAAGTGACCCTTCACCACGACCGCCTGACTGCCAAGGGACTCTCCTCCGTGGATTCTTGTTCAAAGTTGGCAACGGTGGTGGCAAACCAAGGCAAATATCCTCACGTCGGAAAACGGCCAGAAGAAATTTCACCTAGATATGTTTTTTGCCTTCACAAAAAATCGCAGGAGTGGAGATATAGAACAACTTCAAAAAAAAGCTAGTTGGTGGTTTCAACCCCTTTGAAAAATATCAGTCAAATTGGAAATCTTCTCCAAATAGGGGTGAAAATTTAAAGAATATTTGAAACCACCACCTAGAAAGTCATGTTCCAAAACAAAAAAACGTTGGCTCTTTGACTTGCCCCTTTGGCTATTATGATTTATCGTGTGATTTTTGTTCATGGCTGGCCTTCTTTCTGGGGTGGGGATACGTTTCGGGGGGTAGGTTGACCAGCCATGATTTTTTGGATAGTTCATGATAGTTCTGCTGATTTTCATGGTCTTCGGAATGATGGATCTGAACTTCATCTCATAAACCCTCTCCACTTAAAACCAAGAAAAAAAGGGGACTCTTTGTTGTGAAGGACGGCAAAACAAAACAACCACAACCACAACCACAACCACAACCACAACAACAACAACAACAACGACAACGACAACGACAACGACAACGACAACGACAACGACAACGACAACGACAACGACAACGACAACGACAACGACAACGACAACGACAACGACAACAACAACAACAACAACAACAACATCAACAACAACAGCAACATGATCAATGACTCTGTTCGGAACCGATTCGAATCTTACCACTCTGATGGGGTTGCATACTCCATAAATATCTGATGAAGCTGAAGATGGGCAATTCTCACTCAGGGAACGACTGGGATGATTTCATCAATTTTTAGGGGAAGGGATTCCCTAAGAATGAAGGGATATATCATTCCATATCTTAGGTATTATATAAATATATGACTGGGATATAAATCTTAGGTATTTACACATATTCATACCATGCAAATCCCCACGTCGCTCTCCATCAACCATGAAGCACTCGTTATGTCAAGTATCCCACAACACCAGCCCCTGCCAACAACGCCGGAGCCGCTGGTGGACAAATGACCTTCCGGTGGGCCATGGGTGAAGAGCCATGAAACATGAGATGGTGATAATGATGCAAACTTACATAGAATACACAAACCAAATCTTATGTAAGTATAGGAATGTGTAGGACATCATGATGTTCCAGCACATGTTCACCAATCGCAACAAAATCACACGTTGAACATCGGGTGGGTTGCGCAGTTACAATGCAAAAGGACATTAAACACTTACGTATGTCGCACCAAATGGTCTCTGTATCTGAATTCCATTCTTTGCTCAGAATGCAAGTATGGCGTTTGGCCTTTTTCAACTAACAAATGACACTTTTTTACACTTCATATTTAGTTCTAGTTTTGCTCATGTCCTTGGCACATAAACCCACATTCAAAATGTTGAAAAAGAATATCGTAGCATCTACCACCATTGGATGCTGAGATGATACAACAAACTCGGAGCTTGCAGAGCTGGAAAAAACTCTCAACCCCGATGCAGCCAAAGGAACAAAACAGGCTGCAGCACCAGAAGCCAGGAGAGCACCCGTGACCATCAAGGGTCGAATGTGATTGTACATCCCTGAATCAACAGCTTTCAACAAAAAAGATTCCGGATCACTGTACCAAACAACGGCTTCAAGTGTTTTTTTTCGGACCAAAAAAATGTTTCGAAAGAAGCTTCAAAGATCTAATACGGAAAAAAAAACACCCCCCAAAAAAAACACGCCTTGTTGACCTAACGTAATGAAACGTAAAGATTTTCAAGAAGTCCATTGGGTTTTTCACTGCAACTAATACCCCCGGCACTACCCACTGACCTCTCACCATCACTGACCCCCGCCTTCAAAGGCTGCCATCTGGGAACGTTCCATACGCATCTCGAGGGCTCTGACTAATTCGACATAATCATCCACAAAGTGACCTACAGTCATTTCTGCGTCGCGGCAGAAGGGGGGATCTGATCTTTAAAATGTTGTTAGGTAAAAATGAAAAATGATTTTTGTTCAAAAAAAAGAAAAGTGACGGGTTCATAGTGATTCGGGGTAGGTTTTCAAGATGTTTCAAGTATGCTTTTCCTGGGGGGGTTGAGTTGCTTCTGTGCAATTCCAGGGGCATGTAATAGCAATATGTAACATTCCCTTTGGAAAAAAGTCCCGCCAACCATTAAGGCTAATTTGGGGAGACGACGTGCCGTCGCGTGTCTCTAATCATTTACCATCACCCAAGCTGATACAACACAAATCAAAGCACTGCGGATCTTGTGCCTTTGAAAGTCAATTCTAACACAATCTGGACACCACATCAACTCTTCCAAATCAAAAAAGCAAAGTAGCTGCTGGTTTCAACCCATTGACAAACTATGAGTCCAGTCAGACATCTTCCACCACCGAATTTACATCTCACAGTGGCATCCACCCCACTAACTGGGCCGAATATTTTGATGAGTTGACTCACAGCATCCCTCCGCATCAAGTGGCACCTCTAGCATGATTTTGGATGCGCTTCCGGCACACAGGACAAGCGCTAGGGTTCCTGGCCATCATTGTGACGCATCCCTTTTTTCTCCCCAAAATCTGGAAGTTTTCGAATTCTGAGGCCCTTAGCAATGAAGTTTAAAAAAACAACCATGCTGGGTGGACACAATCTATTCTTTGATGTGTTCTTTTCGAAGACCTCTTTTTATGGGTGGAATCCATACATCAAATATCATATTTCCATTAGCTGTGGACCAAAAAAATATGTCTCCATTTTTTTCCTCCCCACCTTTCCATCAGAATCTCCAAGCAATCTTCGCAAAGCACCGCATGACGACAAGGCATCAACATCACATTGCGTGGCTGGGTCAAACAAATGACACAGAGGCGCTCCTTTTAAGACAGAAATCTCCAAGTTGGTGGGAAGTTTTCGCGGATCTTGGGTTTTTGGGTTTGGATTTGACAAAAAAAAGGGGGGGTTGAGTTGATTTTTACAAACTCAACGTCTATACTTACCAAAATCATTCAAAATCATCCAAAATCTCCAAATTCATTTTAAATTGGAAACTTCCAATCTTCATCCTTCATCCTTCATCCTACATACCCCCCCCCCCAAAAAAAAAAAGAAATTGGTCCTCATCCCAATGTTGTACCTCGTTACTTGAGTCACAAGAACCGCGACGCAGCCATTGGGCAGCAGCCCGAGCACTGTGAAAGTGTCGTTCCAGGTGTCCAGACTTCCGCTGCACCGAGAGAAGCACAGGCCTCATTACTTACAAGTTGGGAAGCCTTCACTCAGGCTCCAATCCCAATACCCTGCGAACAAAACCAGGCAACCACCGCAACACCTTTACCAAACACAGGTTATTTTGCGAGAAAACTTCTTTGAGTATCATCTTGTTACACTCCTAGAAGGTTGCAGTCACTCTTTAGATTCAAAGTGCAGTCAGCATGTCACATACTACTCCAAGACCTGATATTTTTCTACCCATACCATATTGCGTCATCCGTCATCAGAAAAACTCAGCACTCAAACCATCACAGGCGTCCCCTTGGTCAGTCAAGCTTCCTCATGCTGTCCAAGGCATCTAATTCGTCTGCCAACTCACCTGGGGATTTAAACTTGCTCCAGCGCACAGGATTATGCCGCGACAACTCTTGCATCATTTTCAGCGGCAAAACCCGGGCATCTGCCCACATGTACCTCGAAGAGAAGTGTAGCACAAATTGTTGGCCGGACGGGTTTTGAAATGCATGGGTGAACCCAACAATGGTTAGATACATGACATATGTGATATATATATATATATATTTATTCATTACATATACACCGGTATCATACAGCAGTGTCCTGTTGTTTTGATCTTGAATCCCAAAGTCTGAAATTTCCTCGAGTGAATCAGAAACTTCTCGTCGTGAATGGAATTGTGATGACAGGCTGCTGCTTGGGATTGCTTGGGATTAGTGGAACGTTGGATCTATTTCCCAGGATGCAAGTGACCCCCCAGGAAGACATTACATACATTTTTGGTTCGAAAATCCCACACCTAAACCTTCGTGATTGCCACGACAAATGCCCATCCAAGTGATAACACATATGACAGGGTACAAATATCAAAAAGAAATATATCTAATATATATATATATACATATAATATAGCAGTAAATATGTATATAATTATATAGACTCCTTGTAATTGAGGATTTTCACTCATCCCACCTTGCATGACCTTCAATCAACATATCTCATACTGATTCTATAAATCAATTGGTTTGGTTTGATGACCTTTTCACCGTGGATTTTTTCGATTCCCGGGAGATTTTTCGACGCATAGACAACCAACAGATCAACCGAGTCACTGAACCCTGGCATCTTCTTCCAAGATCCCGCGGCCCGAAGATGGCGGAACCGTCACCGGTGGAACCGTCTCCGGTGGAACCGTTTCGGTCGGCACCGAAACAGCTTCGTCCTGCTGGAAGTTCACCTGGTGTGAGTGGTGAAGGGCACCAATCCTACCAATGGGAAAGGCGTTGAAAACCTTACAACATATGGGTTTGTTTAACGAAAATCTTATCAAAAACCTATCAATAAAATGGTGTTTGCTGTTGGGAAATTCGTTGATTCATTACGACTCATTGATAGTTGATTCTATCAAAATAGTTACTATGGAAATTTGCAGTGAGGGTTGGTAAGGTTTACTGCAAGCCTATCTGACTGGAGAATTGGAAGGCAAACGCCCCAGGTCCTGCGGAGAAAATGCCGAGTTGAACCACCAAAACACCCCAACTTGGCAGCGTGACTTTCCGGATGTTGCTGGAAATTTCCAGGTACCACATAGACAAGTGACCTGTTTCCCCCCTACTGGATGTTATCAAGGAAATCTGCTGAAAATATTATTGCAGGCATGATTTGTTTCAAGACCCCAAGAGCCGAGGAGAAACTCCTCCCCCACAATCAGACCACCTCCATCTCCTCCTCTTCCACTGCTGTTGGCCGCATGCACGAACCAAACAACGACCAACGCTGCACCGCGGTGTCAGCGGGTGGCGCGGCGTCCAGATCAAAGCTGCTCTCGAGCCACTGGATGGCGTCAGGGACCTCAAATCAACCCTGCGAAAGTTGTGGGAGACCTGTTTTTTTTAATGTTGAACTTTCATACTTCAAACATGTTGACATGATCTGTATTGATATTAATGTATCACATGTTGCTATAAACAGCTATATATGGCGTTAAATCAGGATATCGATGCTCACAGCTGGAGACCTCATGCCTGGATATACTTCCTTGATTGGCAGCTGCCAAGTTGCGGAAGTGAATTCTGTTGTGATCCTTTCCTCCTCCGATGTCATGTATATCCTGAAAACGACCGGCGGAATGGGATGGCCTACAAGTAGCCATCTTGTAGCCCTTGGAAAGTGTGTTTTTTGGCAGATTCTTTGACATTGGTCCAAAGTTTGTTGAGATTGTTTGGAAGAAAAGCCTCTAGGTAATGAAGATTGTATAAAATTTAAGTCGAGGTCATATCCTATCAAATATCACAGTAAATATCATATGATATCTTCAAGTGATGCCACAACTATGGTCCTATGGTATCCTATGGTCACTTTGATTTTCTTGGCAGTGAAAGCTAGCTTAGAAGTTGTACTACTTGACCATCTTTGTAGCGAACACGCCCCATGAACAGCCAGAACAAATTCAAATTTCAACCAACCAGTGAACCAGCCAAACTTGGCCATTGGTAGGCCCCCAAAAATGGTGTCAACCCCATTTAAAAAGTATGAGTCAAAATGGGAATCTTCCGCAAATGAGGGTGAAAATAGGAAATTCCAGAAGGAAACTGGTATTCCAACCATCCATTTTCAGGTGCAAACCGTTAGTTTCAGGGAGGGTAAAACAACCCAAGTAACCCAAAGAACCACCGGTCCTCAAAGGTCTGGAAGTGTTCATTGCTTTTAACTCCCGCAGAAAGTCTGCCAGTGGAAGTTGGCTACTCCACCTGTGACACGACACACAGCTAGGGGCGTAAAAGGGGGCAATGCCCGTGTTTTTTAAAGGGCTGGTTAAGGAGATGCTGAAAAGAAACTGCTGGCACAAAAACACAAAAAACTGGTGGGTTTGGATATTATCTGAACTGCAAGATGTGGAAGTTCCTATAATCCAATAACCTTCCAGCCTCCATTTGCTTGAACAAAAATCCATTCATCCATCTTCATCCATCATCTTCCTTCCCCTTAGTTGGTCATACAACCCCTGGCCCACCCATCTCTCTCACCAAAATCCCATTGAATTTTCCCCTCCAAAAAACATCCTGCCGTTTTGGCCTCATGGGATTGAAGGAGGCCAAAGTCTCGAAACCTGAAAGTCCAGCATCAGCCCACATGTATTGAAAGCATCGAGTCCCACTTGTCGTCACAGAGGCCATTTCTTTTGCACCAGCTGATTGATGCTTCGAACCCCCACAGCTGCGGAGAAAATTGGCCAGAATTTGGCCGATATTGGCCAAAAGCGTAGGCAAAAAAGGCAGTGGGAGGTGCTGAAAAGGGAGCATAAGACTGTTTTTTTGATAGAGCTACTATGAAGATCAGTCATTGTCACTTTCACATTTTCTTAGATAGGAAACCTTGATGAATCTTCAACTTTTGAGATGATTTCTGGATATTTTTGGGAAAAAGGTGCCTCCAAGTAGCTGGCAAACATGAAAATCACCTAACATGTTGGGACTTCTAAGATGGAGTGATCCAGTCACTAAGCTTCCAAGATCAGCCAGCCTCAAGAGCCAAAAGGCGGCCGCATGGTGCGGTGTCTGCTTTTTTGGGAAAAAAATCCTAGTTGTTGAAGCAAGTTTCATAAAACATACAAACATCATCAAACATCATCAAACATCCATACATTAGAAATCATTAGAAATATACCGTAAATTATAGAATTTCATGCAAATCATATAAATTCCACATGTGTCCTTGCATGTTTGGGAGGAAAAATCCGTGCATGTTCGATTCATCTGGGATCTGAAGCCGTACAGTACGTTGTTCACTTTGCCGTTTTCACGTTGCCTTTGTAACCTCCGCATTTGCTTGAGCCAATTCCGAAGCGACTCCGTGCCCCTCTGTGCATATCCCTAACAATCAAGCCAGCCAACAAGGGCACATCCACCGTCCTCAACCAACTGACAAGTTGAAGCAAAAGCCCTCCCAGTTGATCCCAGTTGGAAAATTTTTCCCAGTTGGCCATATGCAAATGTCATGTAAACCAACAAACCAAACCCATCGACTCGCAAAGGCGACCCTGTTTGGTCAAAACATGTGTGGTTAAAGTCGTCAGACGGTCAAACTTTTCCCAAAAAAAAACGGCCAGAATCGTCCCCCTCCCCCTCACTTTAAAAAAAAACGGAAACCCATGGAAATCCATCTCCAAGGCTATGCTGACCCACCCAAAAAAAATAATCAAATAATCCAAGCCTTAATCCTGTGGCAGCTTTCCAGCTTGACGGTTCGCTGATCTAAGATTCGATCACTTGAGACCCTTCACACCCGGCTGGGCCGTCCCGGACATCCACCACGACTTCCACTTCAAGTTGCAAGGTTTTCATGTCCTCCACACTCAATAAAACCACGGGATTTCTTGAAGGAGTTTCTGTGAAACCCAAAAAAGAACTGCTTGGGAGAGATGTGTTGAATTGTCCTTGAAATGACTGGGATTTGCGTTTTTTGGTTGCTAGATTGATCATGTGTTATGTTGCTGCAAGTAGATCTACTGTATATACTATATCAGATTTATGTCAAGTCTGTATTGTTAGCACATTTCACATCATATCTTCATGAAATTTCATGAAATCATCCAGTCTTTGTGGAGGTGACGGTCACCTGAAGTCACATACGATCTTGACCATCTGGCAGGTGATGAATTTCTTTTGCATCACTTTCCTATCATGACGTCTCATCATGAAACCCCCCCATCCACCCGAAATGATTGCAATTCATCTGATAGTGAGTCTAAATGGACTTTGTGCATTTAGAAATTCAAAATTCAAAAAACCCATCCCTCCGCACACCAAAATATCAGAAACCTTAGAGCCCAAATAGCATAATCTATATAGTTGGTGGTTTCAACCCATCTGAAAAATATTTGGCAAATTAGATCATTTCCCCAATTTTCGGGGTGAAGAAAAAAATGAAACCACCACCTAGTAATATACTTGTGATTATATGTTTGAACTCCCAAGAAACGCTACCAGTTAACCTGCCAGAGAGGCGCGGCAGGATGCCATCCCCACAAGCGGCACTCCTCCTTGAGCCTTCCAAGCGTCACACCGGATGCCGGCGAAGCGTCGGCCAACAGAGGCCACAGGGCCTTGCAGTGGGATGATCCCAAGGTAAGGCACCATGAGATGGCTGAAATCCTGCCACCAGTTGATATGGAAAATATATGGTAAATTTATCCCACTATTTACAGGGTTTCATTTACAATGCATCTTCATCAACCGTCATTTTCGGCTGTGAAGGCTACACTTCTTTTTGGTTGAAATCAGTAAACATGGCAAAAAGGCAAGGTTTGGGATCAGAATAGAAAACAAGCAGGTTTTCTAAAGGATTGCTAAACTTGGAAATGCTCCGCTCCATATAAAAACAAGAATCAAATTCCATTCGTTCCTGGGCTGCCTAGTCTTCCATGTAGTTGCCAAGCATGCTAATATGTACCTTCCATTAGAACCTTGGCATTTTGCGGCCCCAATTGCTGCCGGTGTATATGGCCTGCAGTTCCCCTAACGCGCGGCTTGCAGCACGTCCTGGAGCTTGAGAAAATCAGGGGGATCAATTTTTGCATCTGTGGATGTCCTGCCATCTTAAGCTTGTACGGGGGAGGTATCACCTGCACACATGGAAAAGCGACTTTTTGAGCGATGCTATAGATTCGCATTAGTGAAACAACTGGAATTTCCTTCCAAACTTTCACTGTTGCACATCAACAAGAGATACCTGGTACCTGAAGTTCTTAGATCAGAGCTATAGCTGCAATTGAGCAGATGGTGCATCTATCCACTTACCTCGCCAAATTTTATATGAAATTTGGTCCGGAACACTTGAAGAAGAGACCCCCTATCCCTCATCAAAATGAGGAAATCTTTGGAACCTTCATTTCTCCCGTCCTGATGCGGCACACTGTGCCACAACCACCAAACGTCGACCTAGGAAAAATATGACTCCACAGTTCAAAACCAGAGAAAATCCAGCAACATCTGCCTCTTCACTGTAATTCTTTTGAGGGGTTCTATATATTCATTTTGGACACCTTCCAATTGGCAACCAATGAAGACTCAAAAGGTTTTGTTTCAATAAATGAAATCCTCAACCCAAGATCAACCTCAGTTCAATCATCTCCTTGCCATTCCTGAGAAAAGATCCCACCCAAAATGTCTTGACAAACAACTCTTAGATGGAGAAAACTCCGGCAAAAGGGGGGCATTGGGATGATGTACCTGGTGGATGTGCCGAAAATGCCACTGATTTACCGCATTTCAAGCATCTGAAACTGGCTTGACCGAAGTTTTGTGGCACGTAAAGTGGAGAACCCCGAAAAAAGCTGCATTTAGTGGAATCCTAGCTTTTTAAATGCCAAAAGGGACCCTCCCGAATGAAACGGCATGGATGGGTTTACAGCTTTAATATTGCTGATTACTGTGACAGTTCAGGTTGAGAGTTCTTACTCAATACAGTAAGTCAATAAGTCATCTTCTTGAGGAACACTCCTCCAATGGAGGCTAGCTGTTAAACACTTCAGTACCTGAAAACTTCTGGAAGGATGGATTTTCCCCCAACTTGAGTGACAATCACATGATCTAAGGTCATCATTTCATAAATCTAACTACAGGGAGACCCTCATGAAGAAAGGTTTGGCAACCAGAAACAAGCACACAGCAAAACTATACATCTTTAAGTATCAAAGGCATACTAACCATACTAACCATACTAAACACCCTCACTTCCCTTCACAATCACTTCATGGTTGCTGGCACGCCCACACCGACCCTCCAATCTACGCCCCTTTTTTCGGGCGAAAACGCCGAAAAATTTCTCCGCTCATCCGAGAGTTTCGGATCACCCCCCCAAAGATCATGAGCAGGTGTTTTTGTTTGAAATGCCATCTAAGAATCTAATATTTTTTGTTGGCTCTCAAATGACGGGCTTAATAGGTTGTTTTAACCGGGTATATTTATTTGTATGTATATTATATTATTTCCATAACTACAGATGATTCAAGATGGTTTTCTTTCAGAACTTCATAACCACGAAACTCATGTTTCGAGGGTGATCGCCGAAAACTCCCTGAGGTTTTTGGAACACCTGTACAACTTGACCCGAAAATATGCAAATCTTCGGGTTGACTGGCACCAAGTGGCACCAACAAAGGATGACCGAAAACTCCAGACCAACAGGGTTTCTTTCCAATCAGAACAATCACCACAACTAGAACCATTTCCATCCAAAACGAACACCAAATCTCTTTGCCTTTCCCAAAAGCTCCCAAAACAAAAAAAAACAGAAACGTCATGAGTCATCACGAATCAAGCTGTTGGTTGTCATCACCTCTGTGGTAAAACCTCTGCCAGAGCTACTCCCTGGAGACAGAGTGGAGGTCTGTGAATTGAGGCTCGGGGGGGTGTGCTTGAAGGGAAGGCTGGAACCCCCCCAAAAAAATGGGAAAAAACGGGAAGTAGGACATACCAATTGTAAACCAGAAGTCGAAATACTACTGTATATCATAGTCATAATGTACTTGAGAAAGGAGAAACCAAGGAAAAAACTCTCAAGACTTCTTCTCTCTTGTTGGTTTGTATCATCTTGTTGCCTTCCTTCAAGGTCGCTTTAACGCAGCCCAGCATTTCACAACCTTCAACCCGGTATCACAGCACCACCACCCCCCCTCGGCGGCCTCCAAAACCCACGTGCACGGTGCAGGTCCCGGAAGCATCGCCACACGCCGAGCTTTCGGACTGCCGCACTGGAAGAGCCAGAGTTCTTCACGAGGACGATAACCTCACGATCTCAAGCTGATGTGACTGGGGGTTCTCATCGACTCAAAAGGTGCCGACTTTTAGAAGGGGATATGTGGTCGCTCCCTGGAGGGTAACTTCACATGTTGCATGTTTGTTTTTGAGAGTGGATCTATACACCCATCATTGTGTGGTTGATGTCAGTGATGTAGTACCACTTTTTTGGATGTATTGCGTGAAACCTTCCAAAAGAAAAATGATCCATCATCCATCTCCCTCTTTGAATGAAAAAGTTCTCCTAAACATTAGCTCCGGGTTTGACTCTTAGCACGGGTAACTTGAATCACCTGGCATGTTATGATTTCCATATACTTCCACTTACGATGTACATAGATATCATGTATATATATATACTTCCCAGTTAATTTTTATAGTATACTCATGTATACTCCACATGTACTACCCCGTATTCGTTCCCATCTGCTTCTGAGTCAAAGGGGCCCAGCAAGCGCCATCGACGGACCTTAGGAAGTTGGGGTGGCAAAAAAAAACCGTACCAGTCTGCACACCGTAGATTTAATCCCTTGAAATTTAAGATGGATACCCAAAATTACCATAATTTAAAGGAGTCGCCTTTTCCAAAACCATCATCTTTTTAGTACCTTTGTTCAATTTCCAGGGGGTAAACCCCTTGAAAAAAAGAGTTACTACGGGCATGTATCGAGATTGAAAGCTAAGTTCCAACCTGACAAAAACCACGCGCGCGCAGGATCTTCACTTCCCTTTTTGGCCTTAAGAATACATTCTCATTGACCTAGCACCAAAAAACTCCACAAACAAGTTTACTTGGCGTTTTGGAATCAGCCATAGCATGAATACATGCGGATGTGAACTGTGAAAACATGTATTTAGCTATATATCTTATATGTATATATAAAAAAAATATATATATATATATGTATATTCGAAGATTTCCGTATAAATACAGTGTATGCCACCGTGTATCTTCTTGGGAGTTTTTTTTTGGGAGCTCATAGATCTTCAACATAGCTATGCCAAGTACAAGGCCAACAGGTAAGCCGGGGTTGATCATAAGTGGATGTTAAAGGATCGGGTTTTTCCCTCAGAAGGTTTTCGTGTTCAAACATCACAAATTCAGATTCAGAAGCAAAACATGTTTCAATAGATATGGACAAAGAAAAAGAAACGTAACAGTGACATAAAAAAACGATCTAGTCTGACCTGAGCCTTATACTGCTGGAACACCAACCGACCGATTCTCCGTTCAACAAATGTTGCTCGAAGCTGAGGTACGTCCGCTGACACAGCTGGGCTGCACAAATCCTGGTGAGTTTCGATACGTACAGTGACATGAGCGGAGCTGCTGCTACCCATCGTCCACCAAATATGACAATAAAGCACACCTGATATATTACAGAGAATCATAAGCATATTTATCTGCAACTAAACATATTATGCATTTGCATTTGCATCTAGTCTATATCTATATTTTTTCTATATCATCGTAAAATAAAAATATATTCATGTATAAAACAACAATCCATCAACAATCCATCAAATTGGAATGTTTTTTTTTCAGGCACCTGGGAAGGAACAGGACATGGTTAGCTTCACAAGGTCAAACGAATCTGGCCGTCAGACCTCATCAATCTTTGCTCGGCTGAAGCAGCTCTTCAGCTCTGAAAAGGTCGT
This sequence comes from Breviolum minutum Mf 1.05b.01, assembly GCA_000507305.1. Taxonomy (NCBI): domain Eukaryota; class Dinophyceae; order Suessiales; family Symbiodiniaceae; genus Breviolum; species Breviolum minutum. Next base: position 117,973 of record DF239519.1, read on the forward strand.
TTTGAGGGTTCAAAAAAAATCATGCCCAATCAACAGGTCTTGTTTGGGGTTGATATGTGCCATGGAAATTCACTTACATGAACACAGCTTCTCAAAGCTTTGTTCACTGGTGTGGTACCTGAATGTTATCTAGGATAATTCAAACATGCATCTGAAAATCTTAGTGTTGCTACTCTGCGACTACACCCTGGAAAATTCAGATGGAACCCAAAAAATGAAGGTTTGGAAGATGATGTTCCTTTTCAATTCGGTGATTTTTAGGTCCCAGTCGTTAATCTTCAGGGTCGTATCTTTTCATAAAAAAACAAACACCACTGACTGACCCATGGGGGTCTGGTGATGCCCCTGGCGCTTTCATCTCAGTCCTTTCCACTCAGTAGTTCCCATGCATGACGCACAGCAGCATCTTCAATGTCGTATTCAACCGCCACCTGCACCCCAACAGGTCACCCAAAATGATCCAAGTTCCGACCATGCACCGTGTTTTTTGTTGTTTTTTTGGAAGGAACATGGGACGTTTCATGGATTTTTGGGGGTATGTTTTGGATCGTTTTTGGTGGGCTATCAACAAAAAAAAGACCCAGTGGCAGTAAACTTCCGATGTGACGTCTGAGGTGAAAAGTTGAGGGAGAAAAAGATCAAGGCTTCCGGCCTTTGGATGGAGTTTGGTGTGGCTGATGATCATTAATCGAACATACAACATATACACTCCCGAAGTTTAACATACTGTTGATGGGTTCCGACATCCGGCTATATAACCACCTGGGATGTATCAAACCCTGTAAATACTGGAATCTTTTATCATATCAACTGGTTAGCCGGATTTCTGAACCATCAACAGTAGCCCCTGAAAGCCATGGGTGGCTTGGAAGACGATCCTTTCCTTTCCTTTCCGTGTATATGAGTGTTTCCGAAAATAGTGGTACCCCCAAATCATCCATTTTAATAGGGGTTTCCATTGTAAACCATCCATTTTGGGGTACCCCTATTTTTGGAAACGCCCATATTTTCAGGGGAAAACAAACTGCCAAACTTTCGAGGGATCTTTTGACCAAGGATCCCATGCCTCCCACCCAGGATGCCACCAAGGCCACTAGGGGATGGGAAATTTTGGCCCATTTTTTTTGGCGATCCCAACCTTCGGTAGGGGTTTTTTTCGCATCCCAGTATATAAAAATACATATATGTTCCAACCTTAGAAATTTAACATATATAGATACCTAAAATATTTAGCCATATATATTATATATATATATATATTTGAAAGGAGATACCTTTTCAAAACCCATCCATTTTTTTGGTATACATCATACATCTGAAATTTCTCGGGTTTACTACATATTGATTAAGATATTTATGGCCGCATTTTCAGACATGCCATCTCACCAACCCCACCCGTAGGAGCTCCAAAGCCACTCGACGGCTACGTGCGCTTTGTCGCAACCTGGCCGCTTGGTAGCTCTGAAATTTTCAAAAATAACAAAAGTCACAAAAGGTTTATGGTAGTGTGTGAGAGACAGGTTTCGGGGGGGTATTGTTGTTGCTTTTTTTTGGGGGGGGGAATTTCGAAGCCTTCTTTTGATGAAAAGATGGGATTCTTCCAAAATTTCGGTTCTCACATACGATGCAGAAATCTAAATGCAGAAACTCCTACAGAAGCAAGAGAACTGATTCAGCCTCTGGATCCAAGTTGCGAATCCATTTTGACAGTTGGAAATGCTACCCACCTGCAGCCCATGGCAAAGACCAGAATGGCCACCTGCAGCCATTGGAGTTTTTGGATTGGGAGTTTTTGGATCCTTTTCTTCCCAAGTACTTTTTCAAGGAAACACTTCAACACTACATGAATCTCATCCGAAATTTACAGAATGACCCAGAAACTTCCGAAAAAAAGTGCTCTCAGGCATTTCTTCACCTCAAGTAGCAATTTTTGGTGCATCGGTGTTTCTGGCAGCTCTAGTGCCAAACGCCGTACAGAGTCCTCATTGGCCGAGAAAATCGTGCAGCAAGAGTCTCTGACATGTTCTTGCTTGATGGGAAAACTCTATTATTTCATGATCAACAACACATACCCCTGACAACTTCTTGACCCTTCTTTTCCCATACTCATATATACTAACCAGCGAAATCCATGCTCCCTCATTTCTTGTTGTAATGTTTGGATCCCATGTTCCAATGGGAACTGAGATGTAGAAAGGCTAACTATGCCAACCAATCACTTCAATCCCAGTTTCGATTCCATAGGTCCAAGGTAGTGTCATTGGAGCATCTGCGAGCGAAATCCATCCAGTGTTTTGTCGGGTGCTGGGTTGTGGATGCGGCTCGGTGTCTCATAAAAACTTCAAGTTGTTCAGGAATGATGGGTTTAATTGCAACAAGAATTGTTGATATTTCATTGATTTAATGATGTTTTAAAACAATACATCATATATCAGGCATCTGCACCATTTCAAATCTAATCTCAACACTTTCAACGCCTAAAACTCTTTGATGCGGTCTAGGCCTGTGAAAATCAATCAAGCCACTGCTCAACTTCCACTTTAGAAAAAGAAAACTCAGCTCACCTCGTCCCGCCGCCCAGTGCAAGGCACGCCACGCGCGGCCGGCACTTTGCTGTGCATCGCCCAGCTTCAGCAACGGATCGACGACGGAAACTTTGCCCGCCACATACGATGCCGCCTTCAACTTCTCCTTCGTTTGGGGGTGGATAACATGGACGTTTTCAGTAGGGCTTTGCCTGGGGCAGTTAAGTATTTGGAGGGTAGCCTGGTGGGTGGTGGAATTGAAATGCTTGCCATCTTGGAAGTGGAACAGGTGAGCCGGAGTAGGCTGAACGAGAATGCAAGAATGACTCATGCAGAAGAAACCAGAATAGATACACTGTAAGCATGTGTCTCCCCTTTTTTTTTGAACAGTGTACAATTCTGACGGCAAAGGCCATATGCCATGGCAAAAATTTAATCAAAATGCAGCCAAAAAGTGTGTAACATGTCTTTGTTTATGTTTTAACAAACGCGCATTTGATGTGTGGCCAAAACAACCGCCCACACCGCCCGACCGATCTGTTCGCCAGTTTTATGGGAAGTCCAACGGCCAAACTCCAAAAACTTATGGCAAATCTGCCCCATTCCGCAAACGTCAATCTGAAAAATGTCGTTCTTAAGGAAAAACGACCAAAAAAGCATGCAACTTCTTTGACCCCCCACCAAAAAATGGCGTGCCCTTATTAAAACAATATTTATTAAAAAAACAAATGCCAAACCCAACATGTGTTTTGGTTTTTGTGTGTTTTTCTACCACCTTCCCCGAGCAAAGGTTGATGAATCAATCAACAGGACACCTTGTGCTCCACAGGACGCCCGTGGCTCGGAGAATGATGGCCTCAATGCTGCCGAAATGTATTGAACATTGCCCTTGTTTTTTGGACATTTAAAGCATGTAATCTAATATATTTAGATATTGATGATGGTATTAGTAAACATGTTTATCATATATATTATCATCAAATATGGATTGAACAATCCCGTTTTAATTTTGGCTATATAAATATCATATGTGGAGTGAACAATCCCTTTTTCAATTCGGCATACATATACATATTAATATATATTTGCATCTTAAGGTCGAAAAGTTTCCTCAAAAAAGACACAGGTTTCGTTGACAGGACATGATGCCGATGAAAGTTTCCCATCAAAATGACTGATGAGAATTGTTGTAGGAGGAATATGTTCCAAAACTAACTTACCAGCAATGCCAATCCTGCAGTAAACATTTCCGCGTTCAACAAGCCCTGTTGGGTCCCAAGTTCTCATCAAGATGAAATCATGTCCGCGATGTATTGGTGCACATGATATGGGTATGGTGTGAGTAGAATATATTCCATCCAAAAATTTCCCACCCGTCAACTTCTGAACACAACCCTTGGTCAACAAGCGGCATCTTGACTTCGTCGACAAAGGGAAGGCCACCTGCTGCTGTGGACAGACCCATCATGGGCCTGCCCCTATAAAGCCAGGAAGCTCAAAAGGCTGATTCTAGTGGGACAATGATGGACAAAGACCAGAAATACCAAAGATTTCACTGATGCAAATTCCCAGCTAACTTTGGATATTCTTCTAAAAAACCCAAATCGCATGTTGAGCCAACAATACCTCGACCCACATCTCCTTAGCTCCCTCTTGGCTACTTTGTCATTATACCCTGGAATAATCTTCACAAAATTCCGCGATAACGTCACAATGGGACCCACTATGTGTCATTCCACTACTAAAGTGCCGGCAACATATTCTCGGAACAATTTCAAAGCTCTAAAAAAAGACCATGAAAAAGGCCAATGCAAAGTCTCAATTTGCTTCACCGAAAACACCTGGCAAACCTGCCTAACGCAAACCTAGCTTTTCAATGACTCCAACTGTTTAAAAAGTTCAACCAACATTTTTCAATCAAGGTCTCCTCGATGAGAACCTCCCCCGAGGCCATTGAAAATAGAAGGGTGGTGAGTTCCCCCACCCCGCCGTTTTTTTTCGAACAGCTGCTATGCCACACCTCAAAATGGCCTACTGGAAACTTCATGATTCATTCCCACCGACCCGACCCCTCCAAGCCTTGATCTGGGATTTTTTATGTTGCTCCAGAGGAGGGTTAGTTGGCAAACATGGTTGGTTTTTTATCTCTCGTCCACTTGCAATTCAAAACAGGCAAGTAGGGTAGCGGGTAGCTGTTCTGACATTCTTTTTCAAGTCTCATCACTCATTTTCCACTGACATCCTCCTTGAAACTAACACTATACACCTTCAAAGAAATGCATGATTTACAAAAACAAAAAAACAATCCTTTCTTTTTTGGGGCCCCTTGGCATCTTTCCAGGGCTTTCAGCCTGAAAACCAGTCTGTCTTCCATGTCCCCACCTTCGATAAAGCTGCCGAATGTGCTAAAGCTTTGGACCAAAGCACCTGGGACATGGTGAAACCCCTCCGCTATCCAGTGGTCATGGTGGGAACCATGGAGCTGTCAACCAAAAAACCATGTGAAATGAAATGGAAAGGTCTTGAAAACCGCGAATCACTCAGTAACCCAAAAAATATGTCAAATTTTGTGTATGGTGATTTTCTTTTGATGTCATGGGATCATGGGTGTACTGGACAAGAACTTAATATCTTTCAGGAATATGAAATGAGGTACATGTGATATAGAGCATCCTCCGCTTTCCTTGGTACTACACCCACCACCCCCAAAATAATAGCAAGAGAATTTTGGACCCAACTTGATCATCTTTGTATATTTGTATCTCCATATCTTTCATCTTTCTCTAGAGTTGACTTTTCCGGTTTTTGTGCGGATGCCGGCGCCGGCTCACACCATCCCAAATCAAATTAAGTTCATATCCCCTTCCTCTACTCTGTCAACCTCCTTCTTTCACGCTTCCCCCCCCCCAAACAAAAAAAAACAACTACAGTAACACTTTTTGTCCCTTCCAAGGGTGTGTACGCCCCTTGCCTGGTGCAAGATTTCCCATCTCAGTTGGCCACCAAAGCTTACCCAAATGGCCTGGTGTTGGGTGGGAACCGCAGGGCCACCCAAATGTGACCCTAGAACCCCCCTCCCCAAGAATCCCAGGGTGGTGAATTGTGAATTATCCCTTGATATGGCCGCCGGCTATTTCCGAAAGGGGGGGAAGCCTTAGATTCCCCTGAAAGTAATCATAAGATTACATGTTCTGTCCCTTTAATAGCTGGGGCAACAAAAACAAACAACTCAGTGTTTTTGTTCGTCTTGTTTCGCTAAAAAAAGCTTGGATATTTCCTATCTTGCATGCCGCATAGATTTCAAGAAGCACATGGGGCTTCAAAAGGGCTCAAAGTACTTGGAGATCACTGGCTGCAATGGGTTACGCCTGGGTCAATAGATATAGAAACAAATACACTCTGACGACTTGAAATTGCAGGAACGGATACTACCACAAAAATTATTGGTTTGGGGGGAAAGGGAACTTCCTTTTCCAACTACTAAGGGCAGTACATATATGATAATACTTGTTTCGGTCATGAAAAAACAATCAAGAATCAAAATAGTGTTCCAGGACTTTATTTTATCGGATATTGATTACCACCAGGTCTCAGACCCCCTCCCCACCCCCCCAAAAAAAAGATCAAAGTAGTGTTCCAGGACTGTATTTTTTGGGGGGCATTACCACCACAAGCACCAAAAGAAAACATCAACTGATTGAACTTCCTTGGCATCCCGTCCTCCTTCTTCCAGGTGGCTACATGTAGTTGTTCTCGTGCACGAAGATGAAGTTGTTGGAGTTCCTTTGACTCCACACCTCCTGACATATCATGAGCATATCTACACACATCTTGAATTTTAGGCCTATTGTAAATCATATCTTTACCTGCTTTTTCAAGATTTTAGTTCATCCTTCATCCACCTCTGGGGTCAACCACCTCAACCACCTCCACGGAATTTCCATCCCAAAAAACAACGCCACCCACCTGGCACGAAGCGCATGGCTTCGGCCCGTGCAGCGTAAAGCGCCGCCAGTGCACGGGGGTCTGGTGCATAGGCGCGTTCGCAGGTGAAACAACCACGGCGGAGCAAGGTTTGCCTTGACATCAGGTTCCAATGGTCGAGATACAAAGTTACTAACAACATCAAGTGGGAGAAAAAAAAAAACAGATGCTTGCATCCTAACGACTGGAGTGGCTTTTCACTGGTGCAATGATGCAACTCTTTATCCACCTAATGTAAGCATTTTGTGGGGTGGTGGAGCTGGTGGGCGGGCATGCCGTCCAACGTCTGCCTGTTCCTCTGTCACATCTGCAATCTTTCACAAAAAATGCCGAAAAAAAAAGACAATCTGCAAAAATGCAAAAAACTTACGACTGTGAGGACTTTTGGTTGTCTGAATCACGCGTTGCGGGTTACTCCCTTGATACTGGATACTAGATGGCACTAGTTTGCGTCAATGCATCCATTCTGGCACTAGGACTCTGGTTGTATCAAACGATAATACTGTTGATGCTTCATAAATCCGGCGAGAAAACCACCTATAAGATGTATCCCAAAACCCTCTAAAAATAATGGGTCGATTTCAACATACCAACATCCCTCAACTGTGGTGAGGATAAAATCAATCCCATGATTTCTGCGGCTTGCCAACTTCCCCCAGTCCCCTCCAAGGTACGCCAGGTGAAGCCCAGGCCAATCATATTGTGCCCCTACACGAAGCTCACTGGCTGCCACATCCGTAATGAGACCTGGACGACCAGGGATGCATTTTGCAAACCCTCTACATACCCATCCATCGAAACGAACGATGTATATATTTAACCTACATGACATGGTTGATTTTTATGGTAATTGTAGGGAAATATACCATAATACATGGATTGCTAGTGGAAATGAATTCCTTCTCTCATTTGTCATCCCGCAACTTTTCATTGATTTCCACTTCTCTATCATTTATCCCACCGTTTTTTCCAATGTTTTTCCGGCTTGTTTGTGTTCACCCCTGCGCCGGGGCTTCCCAAAATTTTATGGCCTGCGAAATCCACGTAGGCATCATGCGCCACACCCGCCTCCGCTTGCTGCTGCCAATCCAACAAGGCTCTTCGCAAGCTGCGCCTGCATGGGTGGTGCCTGCTCCCTGCTGTTTTCCGATGCTCCATGCTGGAACTGCGAAATGTGGAAGGCTAGGAAGGCTGTCAAAGTCACAAAAAATTGGATGAATCCGTTGGAATCCCCCAACCTTCTGCAACAAATGGAGAACTATATACATCTTGAAACGCCCTGAAGAAAAAATGCAATAGTTGGCAGTTTCCAGTTCGGCACCTACCAAAAAAACTCCAATCTTCAATGACTGAACCCCGAAAACCCGCAGGAAAAAAACGAAAAAACAGCCAACATTCTTTGGCTCATAGGATTCTGCATGCCTGGATGCCCAAAGCCCACCCAAAGGTGTGTGAAAATCATCCAGTGCCGCCAGTGCGGCCCAAGGTACCTGGAAGAAAACAAAGAAATGACTTGGATGCCCCCAACCCAGGATACCAGTGGTAAATAAAGGTTTAGTTTCGGCATTCCCGATTCTAGAAATGTAATAATCCTCGTGGTGATTGGAATCCTGGATGGGGGGGGTAGATCTGTAGTATACTGACTGTGATTTTGGGGTCTTCGTGTAAAGAGCTGCATTTTTGCTAGCTTCGATTCAAATGTTCATGGAAAGAGAACCTGTACTGCTTCTAAGCAGGAAAAACAATGTAGCAAACTTGATTGCCAGCAGAACTGCAGAAGTCATCCACTACTCGTTCAATGGCAAAGCTAGGGTCAAGGCATCTTCAGCTTGTTTTCGAACTGGTTTTCTTGTCAAGAATTTCAAGGAGCAAATTTGTCACAAAATCTATGGAAACCGGCCTGTGAAACTTTGACTTTGCTTTTGCGAAGGGTTTTGGAATGACAGTCACAGCTGAATATGGCAATATCTTGAAATCCCACGCGGAAACCATCCGGAAATTCCACTTGTTGAAAAATTCAAGCGACTTCAAACAGAAGTCCACCATCCCATATCTTCCAAGGAGAGAATTTCTCCAAAAGATCTCAGAACTCCCTGGCCCCTGCAGCTGCCTACATTCAATAGGGCCCTCCTTGACGACACATCCCACCCCACCCCTTAGCAGCCACCAGGCACTATACGACAAGTGGTTCCACCATCCGCCCAGGCTAAAGTACAAAGCTCTCTTTCCTGCCGGCTGTTTAGTTGTAATCTTGAGATACATCACCCTAGGGATCCAATCACCGAAACTGAGAATGGTCATGGAACCTAAATACTATGGCGTTTTGGAAGGTGAGGAGGGACACCCCAATCATCAGCTGAGAATATGACGATTGATGCCTAGGGTCAATTTACACCATCCAAAAATACCTGTTGAACCTTTGCAACTAAAATAGTAGCTTCCTAATCTTCAAGCCCAAGCTGATCAGAATCTGTGCCTCATCCACCTCTTCCACAGTGGCTTCATATTCGAAACCATCTTCCGCCCATGGTGCCAAAACCACTGCACCTAAGCAGCGCAACGTATGAACTTCGAAAAAATCATCCGAAAAAAAACTAGCCACCTGAAGTTTAACAGCAAAAGCTCCTGAAAAGTTACCAAAAGCCAAAAGGAGAGTTGAATAGCCTTCAAACCATCATTTTTCAGGGGGCGAGCTGTTAATTTTCAGGTGGGTAGCAGATTTTTAATTGAATGGCACTTTGTCATACTTTGTCCCCTTATGCTGTGTGCACCTGCTGCATTTATCTTCCAAAGTAAACATACTTTCTACGGTACAAGGAGCATCTGCATTTCACGTTTCCTCTTGTAACTGGTTTCAACATGAACGATTCCACCGGGATTCTTGAGAAAAAAGGAACAGGTCGTATTTCATTCCAATTCATTGCCATTAAAAAAAGAATGTGGCACCCTTGGGATGTCTTGGAAAACACTTGAAATAATGGTGGTTCTTTTTCCAAGTCGGATTCCATTCATTTCCTCCCAAAGTCGTCACCTCGTTCTGGTTTTGAGCTTACATCTGGCTGTAAGTGGCGCAGCAACAGACCTTCAGCCTTGGTAAATTGAAGTTTCAAATCCGGATTTTTCGAATTTCAGGGTCATGACTCCAAAATACCTTTTCCAACTACCGAGTTAATAAGCGATTCCGGATTCCTGTACGCCTTACGGCAATTACCTGGCTTTTGTGCGTTATGGGGTGTCTAACTTTCCTCGAACAAAAATTGATGGGCCTTAATGAAGTTGGAGGATTGATTCTCTCAAAGGAGCTGTGAGAAAAAAAATGCCCTACAAAGTATATGTACCCTCCCGGGGACTAACATATCCCATCCCAAGACACATTTGAGTCGATGATTTCCCTGTTCCTAAGGTGGCATATGTTAGTTCCCGTGGAAGTTACCTTTGTATACCTTTGTATACTTGTTGGGATGGACATTTTCCATCGCCATCTGCCATGAGTCCACTATCATTCACATGCAGAATATAAAGAGCTACAGAAGTCCATTGGCAGTATTCTGGGATTGGAATGCTTGCCAAACTGATGCCTTTTGTTTTGAACCATAACTCTGCTTTTTGAAATGCACATCATGGATTCATGATTCGGAACAGTTTGAATAGAACTTCAAGCAAAGAAAGAAAAAAACAGTTCTTGTATAAAGTTTACATTTTTCATTGAGGGGTGGTAGTGTCCCTGACACTTCCTCCCCACCCCCCCCCCCCCAAAAAAAAACAAAAACATGTACCACTGGCGGTTTCTGCAGAAACATTGGGCAGCCCTTACGTTGTGCGCCGCTGTGGCCACCATGGGTGATGCATCCTTGACGGCCGCACGAAACGAACGCAGCGCCTCGGCACTTTGGCCATGACGCTGATGCCGCAGGCCTCGGCGAAAGCAGCCCAGCACTAGCACCATGGGGGAATTATGGCTGGTTGAGGGGTGGAATTAGTATTCTTGTTGAGGGGGCGAAATGATTTGTTGTTGAGTGGGGAATTATCCTTTGTTGAGGGTGGGTGAATTTAGGTTATTGAGGGGTGGGGGGGGAATTATGTTCATTGAGGGTGTTTCTGCAATTGGTGGTGATGAATGCCTGTTCTTGCTATCTGGTCAAATTATCTGATGAATTCAAATCACAATGCTGATTTTCCATTGCAATTAGTTCTTAGGGTGATGTCACATGACGTCACTTGTCATGCAAGTATATACTTCTGGGAATCCTGAGTCGCTCTGGTCAGCCGTCAAATCAAATAAATTTTCCTTCCAACCTGATCCTGCATCATTTTCATCAGACTCATCGAACATCAAGCACCACTAAATGTATGGCAGTTGTTTTCCACATTTTCATGGTGATGTTGTTCAACTGAAAGTTCCCCTCCAGAAATGAATCTATGTGCGTATATCTTCTAATGATATATGCATAAATATATATATATATATATATATACACAGATCGAAGTGCATGAATGTATACCACCAAATGTGTGTCCTTGGGCAGCAGATCAATCAAAAACATCAGGTTGTTCACGTCCCACCTTCGTACAAAGCCGCTGAACCGCTGAAGCTCCGTAGTCCTGGCAGGGCTTCCAGATTTCCGGATCTGCCGGGCAGATCGACGGCGAACGTTTGAAGCTTACACCCATCCCCTGGGGAAGCAAAACAACCTGACTTTCCATCATCTCTGTCATCAACAGCGTCAGTACTTGAAAGGATCCAAAGAACATGAGATACATAAGTACCTTGCCTCCTGAGTTGTAAAAATGCAAATGTTGCTACACATTTTCGTAGTATCTCCCCCAAAGACACTAAGATGTATGTTTTTTGCAAATAAAAAGGTGTGTATTTAGTGATAGTGTGTATGTATTAATATGAAATATGTGTGTGTGCATGCATGTATGCATGTATGTAAGGATGCATGCATGTTTGCATGTAATATGCATTTCCTTTCCCCAGGTATTTTGCACCTCTCTGGACTCGAGTCAATGTAGACACCGCATGGCGCATGAGTCACGTGGGCCGTGACGAACAACGCAGAGGGGCGGTGACCCCCAAACAAACACCGAGCTTTTGGATCCTCAACAAATATACCTGTTGTGGTTGTTGTTTTTTTCGTTGTTGTTGTTGTTGTTGTTGTTGTTGTTGTTGTTGTTGTTGTTGTTGTTGTTGTTGTTCGTTGTTGTTGTTGTTGTTGTTTCGTTGTTGTTGTTGTTTTTCGTTGTTGTTGTTGTTTGTTTCGTTGTTGTTGTTGTATTTTTCTTCGTTGTTGTTGTTGTTGTTGTTGTTGTTGTTGTTGTTGTTGTTGTTGTTGTTGTTGTTGTTGTTGTTGTTCTTTGTTTTTGGGGGGTGAGCTGAGAATCCATCAAGAACTTGTGATGTTTGTTCAAAGTTTTGAAAACTGCGTGAAACTGTCAAGTTGCATTGGGCGTGACTCTTTTGCAAAAAAACTCCAAATAATCACAAACGTCCCAAAGACAATTACTCTTGGAAGTCTGAAGTGAAACATTGGACAAAATCATGTTTTTCCTGTTACTTCAAAGCACTTCAATCGAAAGTCATCTGCAAGTCATCAGGATAATTTGAAAAAAGCTCATCTCTTGGAAGTCATGGTGTACAAATTCCTTAAGCCCAAAAAAAGAATCCGCGCTACAATTTTTCCGTGTTGCCAACAAGGCTCCAGGGAAGCTGCAGTTGGTGGGGAAGGATGCCAAACAACAAGCTCTGTTTTGAGTCCAAAAGTTGTCTTTAGAAAAAAAACATCAAGGGGAATTGTAGTATGCCATCCTCTATCATACTGTTGATGGAAGAAATCCTGTACTAGTTGACATTGAGAATATTCCATGTTTCATTCGGTTTTCATTCGCAAGAGGTGGTGCAGGATTTCTGAACCATCAACAGTACCAGGATGTGACAGGTTCTGACTTTGTCTTTGTTGCTACTGATGGGGGGTTCTTGTTTCCGAAACATGCCGCTAAATATGTATGTATTTAAATGAAAATATATTATATATATATATAGACTTGGGATCCTATTGCACGCGCCGACATGAGCGAAGGATGAAGGTGACGAGTGATAGAAACATGAGATGTATAATATGAACAAATATCAATCGTTACTTCAGAACGCAAGCTAGGTTACATCCACTCAAGGGTCATAGAGAAAGCCTACCAAAACCTTAAAAAATTATGAACAAAGCCCCTGTGCTGGTGCTTCTTCCATAACCCCCAAAAGCTTTACATAGCCCCTGAAAAATGATTCGTTGGGAGATGACTTGCCTTTTTGGGGATGGCTTATTTTCACCATCTATGTTCGACTTCCAAGGGCGAAGTCAGCTTCCATCTCCACCACCAAAAAAAACTTGGCTTCATCCACATGTAGCCAGTTCCCAACAGTGTGGAGGCCAAAAATCCTTGGAGAAAATTGGTGATTCAAACTTAGAGCCGCCCACAGCTGAAGGTGGTTAGAGAATCATATCTTACACCATGGTGGTGTGGAAAAGGGAACTCCTCCAGAAATAACCGGCAATTTTTGGCGGTATCCATATAAAAATTTCAGGTGCAATACATAAATGGAGCTAAGGACTTGCCTGGTCAAATGCCTTGAAGAATCAAGAAACCGATTTTTTGGGACACCAATGGGTTGCTTGAAATTGAGCTGAAGACAGCCAAAAACAAGTTTGTAAAAAACATAAAAATAAAAACCTATATGCACAACGACAGTCGTTTTTGATACATCTCTTGCAGTATGGGCCGTGTATCTAACTCTAGATTTTTTTCTTGAGATGAGTAGTAGGGAATCCACCAGGCGTACATCGACCAACAAACATTTCTTTCATCCATGCATTTTGTCCATTGTGTTTGATCCGTACTGCCATAATTGCTTCCAAAAGGCATCTTCAGCCACATGTTTTTGGACACTTCCCTGGAATTTCTGACCCAAAATGCCGCACCAAACTTGCAACTGAAAATTCTGTGTGGTATCATGTGGTATCACTAGAAAGCCGTAGTACCATCCATGGGTTTTTGGAAAACGCCTCCCCCTTCAAAAACCCAGGATCCTTAGGGCTTCCGCGTTCCTCCAGCATTTGAAAGGCATCTCGGGCCTTGAAATGGGAAGGCTTCCAGCCCTGTGGTCTAGCCCAGCCCTGTGTAAGGTAGCATTTAAGAAAGATATGTAGACAAAAATGATATATTGCTATATAGTATGTAGTATGTCATCTATTGAATCTATTGATGTTTATCATTGTTTATCATCATCCCACTCATTACATCACCCCACATCACAAAACAGATACATCAACCATGTCGGTGACCGCTCTTTTGTGTCTGCAGATTCTCGGCAGAAGTCCAGGAACTGTGCCGCTCACACGATCTCAGCGCTGAACAAATCCCACCATGCGCCTTCTTTCACGCACAGCCGGCATTTGAACTGCATCTTCGAAAAGAAGCATCTATGTTGCTTACCTCTCGCCATGCAAGGGCATGGTGCAGCACCACTAATCCATCAAATATCACGGCCCTAGTGACCTCTTCCCACCACAACGTCTGGCTTTTTTCGTTCCAATGCTTAATCACCTTCAACACAGCCAATTCCAAACCAAGATCAGCCATACGCCACAGGCCGTGTCGTAAGAAGCATGCACTCCCAACATTGAGCCTCAGCTCTCTGCGCTTGCCTACCCAAAATTCTTCTCTGCCCCTCAGCAACTTGGGGCACGTACATTCGCGAATGTGTTTCAATCATGTCTTAGAGTCTAGATCCGAATCTTGCGCATATATCATATATGTGCCTGATTTGTTCCGTACATTTCGTATGGTTGTAGTTACAGGCTTATACAAATATGGTATGGTCTTTTCCTAGCTATCAAAAGAGCCACCTCAGGGAATAGTATGTAAGTTCGAGGGAGCCGAACCCATGAATTCAATGCAGGCAAGAGAAGAAATGCCAATTCATCGTTTTCCGCTGCAAATTTTCCGATTTCAGGCATTATATAATCCATGCCCAACAGGGCGTCTAATATGGCAATCATGTAGGGCGTTCAGAAAAATCGGTTCTCTTTATGCCCCCTTAAAACCAACATACCCCCTGGAAAAGAAAATCTTTCCTTCTGGGATGGAATCTTTTGTGCGGCCTATGTTGGTCTTGCGGGCGTATTTTTCTTATCTTTATTCTCTTCTGCTCCAGTGTGTTGATGTGACTGAAGTGTCTAAGGGTGTTTGTTGCTTCATCCTGAATCGACTTGCAGTCTTGATATTGCATGCAAGAATGCAATTCCCATTCATTCCGACTAGACAGCGAATCTCTGAAGTCAAGGCATTTTTGTCACTGCCATCAGCACAAACATCATCATCATCATCATCATCATCATCATCATCATCATCATCATCATCATCACCCACATGCAACCTAATTTCATGAGGACTTCTCACACTCATAGGGAACCGTTATGTCAACAAAAAAAAACGTTGCCAACCTCGTTGCCACTGCAGCTCCGCAACCTTCCCGGAGATCAAATCGGGAGCTCAAGGTCCTCTTCTCTTGCCTGTGGTGAAACGACTGGAGCATCCGAGCGTTGAATCTTGCCGTTTAAGTTGATATAAATAGCTTCCTTGATTCATGAAATGGAGAGGGGACCAACACCAACCCCCCAAGGAATTGAAAAATCCAAAAACCCAAATCAAGACCTAAGATATTTCTCGAATCATATATGTGGGTTCCTATTTAAAGAAACATACATCGATCTTGAACCTGGCCATAAAGCTACCAAAACCAACTCAGGTCTGGACCAACCCACCCTGCTTGGAGTGGACTTCATCACCAAGTTACCTTTGCCTTTGCCCTTCCTCTTGTCTAGGAAATCTGCGAACGCACCATTGTTCCTTGATTTTTTGCGAAAGAAATGTAACATTTGACACAACTCAATGTAAATCCCTCCTGACCCCCAACGAAAAACATGCAGGATCAAAAACAAAATCAGGATACAATGAACAGGTCAGGAAGACCCACAAAAATAAGAACCAGGGGACCAGGAGGACCACAAGTATCTGAGAAGAGTGTTTTGATGGATTTTGGTTGTTATTTCATTGTGAATGAGTCCGATTTCAGCAGTTGTGTTGCATGCTTTTGGCATAACATGGCGGGGATCATTTTTTCCATCCCACTCTCTCTGGGACGAGCATCTTGGTGGTGGCACTCATTGCCAGTTTGCATACCAGCGATGCAGGCGCCTCCTCCTGGTCGTTGGTTGATGGTTGGTGACGTCACTATGGTGAAGGGGACTGGAGTTCTATGGTGAAGGTGTGGGAACATAATGGCAAAAACTCATCTCAAAAAAAACAATCAAGTCTTCTTCATCTTCAGATTCGTCATTTTTAAGGTCCACCATCACCAGGAATTCAATGTCCTGAGCCGACCCAAGATGAACACATCATCGCCCCCCTGAAGTCCTTGGACCAAACCAAGCATCGCGCTCTGACGTCATGGTCTGCTTCGTCTTGAAAGGATTTCCTCAAGGATGCATTGGATGAATGGCTGAGGAAAGGATGTGATGGTTGTTGCGGTTGCTGTTGTTGGCCAAGAGGAAACAGAGATCTTGGTGAACAAAGAGGGCTTCACGGCTTCTCGTTGCACACCAAAAACCCGTCGTTTTCACCATCCAGGTGACTATGGTGACTGAGCTTCTCAAAAAATTCAACTTAGGATCTGCTGGTAAAACTCATACAAAATCATGCGTACAAATATCGCTGATTTTTGTTCTGCAATTTAGTCCCCCAAAAAAAGCGGAAGAACAATGCTCGCCCTACATTTTGCAGACAGCTTACCACATTGGGTTTCCGGGGAATTTCACCGAGCAACAACGCTTTCAAGCGACGGTTGCCAAAGACCGCCCAATACTCCTCAGGTGTTTAAACTGGATGGCCATCAATCTGGGTATGTGGTTCCTAAAATTGGTGGTTCCCAATAGGAATAGCCCCTAAAATGGTGGTTCTCAATAGGAATCTCCTTTTCAGGGGTCTATGCTCAGGGGCGAACTGTTAGTTTCAGAGAGGGTATTTCAAGTAGACCTTTTGAAAAAAAAGGCAACGATAATACATCGAACCCACTTAGTTAGTACCTATATGTATGTATGTCATTTTCATTGCTATCTTACCTTACCGGAGGGCCTTGTGGGGTTGCATGTAATTATATCATGTATCCACTATCAACGCTGGTTGAGTCATCGGAAAATGGATCAGTTGCAGCAACAAACGCAATACCAAAAGGATGGAAATGGTGAACGGCACCAATAAACACGATAAACACGACTGAAATTGTGGTTTCTTTGTAGGTGGCCGGTCTAGCTGTCTGTTGCGGTGCGTTTTTCCTCAGGATTACGACTCTTGATTGGAAGGGACATCCAAGTGGCAGTCACCGGTCATTCATGTTGAACTGACTGAAAATCACCAGAAAACGGATCAAAAAAATTCATGGGTTTTGATCCATACGACACCTCCCACAATCATAGAGTTTATCAAAAAGAGGCCCTTGTAACAGACCCAATGATTCATGTATACGTATAATGGTTACTAAAAGACACTCCCCAATCCTAAGAGACACTCCAAACATCACGCCAGATTTGCCACCCTGTTTTTTTGGTGCCAAATTGCTTCTTCGCCAAATTTGATGCAAACGAAAGGCGTCAGGTCCTGTTGGAGGTGTTGAAAAAATGGCTGGCAAAAGCCATTCCAAAAATCAGTGCATCATTTTGTTCAGGGAAAGTGGCCCCTGAAGGTGAATATGAAAAAAAATATGATGATTTGAAATTTGGATCGGCAGAAAATGGAATTGTTTTTGGCATCGGGGACCTTCCAATTGCAATCTTTACCAATGGGTTTTGATCTTGATATCTATATAGAAAAGATTAGAAAAGCAACTGACAGATGAGAAATTCGGACTTTGGGATGGATTTGAGATGTCTGACTTTCACCCCTTTTTTTAAAAACCGTGCCCTTTCCCAAAGCTCCCTCTTTTCCGGTGGGTTTTCCTCTGGCAAGACATTCCCGGAAAGCAAATCATCCACCAACTCCTTCCTTAGATTTCCGGGATTAGCTGCAGCAGTTTGGGACCAAAAAAAACTTGCCAAGCAACGTGGAAGGCACACAAATGTGGGCCAGCTACACGTGATTTTATGAGAATGAATATCAATGAAATATTGAAGTTCCATGTGACTTTGTAAGGGACAGCAAATGATGCAACTTCATGACTATCTGACTATCTCACAAAAAAAAAGGGGGGGGAAGAAACGAA
>DF239519.1:135797-192435 GCA_000507305.1 Breviolum minutum Mf 1.05b.01
GTTCCCCTTAAAGTCATGAAGCATAGGCCCATTGGACAAATCATCACAAATCCCATTCATTCTTCACCAAAGATGTCACACGAAAAGAGCAGAATCCAAACCAACAAGGCGGTTTGAGATCACTTCGAATGGATGAAGTGATCTTGGACTAAAAGTCCCCGGACACAGAAAACACCCAAGAAATATTGAAAATAAAAGAAACATATATGATTCGATGGTTTTTGGTGGCGGATTTCCGATTTTTTTGTTGGCGTTTTTAATTTTAAGTCTTTTTAGAAAAGGTTCCTGATTGAACTTCGCTTCTTGTCACACATTTTTGGTGGTGAACGGAAAATTCCCATTACGTAACCTTCGCCAGGCATCACGTGCTTCCCTCGATGCTTTCCATGTTCAAAGACCGGGCTCACCGTATCGTGGGAGTGCCTGATGTGCCTGGAACGTAAAAACGGGGGGGGTTGGGAAGTGGTGATTTTTTTGGTTTCAACCCAAAACGGTGTGACCGTCCGCAATACACAGGCATTTGGAATTTACCAACAAATTTGGAAACAAATCGTGGATTTTTTTTTACAGAATATACATTTTTTAATACTATAAGAATGGTGATGTTCATTATAACAATTTGGTGTGATTTCCTTCAGGTTTGTGTAAGCTACGCGGGTGGTTGAATCAAAAGATGCTTAGGATTCAGCCACCCACAGAACTAAACAGATCCGCCACACCTCACCAGGACATTGTCTTGATGCTCGCGGTTGTCTTCCCAGGCCTGACCAGCTTAACGGGACTTGACGTCTTCTTCCCAAGCATCACTGTTTTAAGGGCAATCTTAGTTCTCAGTGGAGTAGCCCCCCTATGATAAAGAAATGGTGGAGTTTCTACCCAAAGTGATACACCTTATCCCTGACACTTCTTGACCCGAAACCAACTAGTTGCCAACTCAGGGACCTAAAGAGTTCCAAATCATTTGAAAAAAAACACCGCTTCTTTGGGATTCGCTTGCGGCTGTCTTTTTGCATCATTTTTGGGTTCCAGCTGGCTCTGTCAAGATCAAGGCTCAGTCTGTTTTGTAAAAAGACATCGACGATTTGTTGGCAAGTGTGCGATGATCAGAGTTGCATTTCCACAATATATATATATATAGTTGCATCCTTGACACCCAGGTGTACATTTTTTTGGTCACATGCATGTGTTTTTTCGCAACAAAAAAAAGGCCTCCCATCAAAACCCAAGTGCTCTTCTTGTTTCACTGGAATGGCACATGAGAGATGCCCTTCAAGAACCAACGTTAATTTAATTCGTCCAATTCCACAACCCCACCGTTTCCAAAACTGCCGGGCCTGAGGAGTTTCGGAGGGATCCCATCTTGCATGGTATTTGTTCTGTAGAAACCGGCTTAACATCCTTCGCACCCCACCCCTCTCCATGCCAGCACTGAGACAGAGTTTGCAAGCCAGTGGGGCTGGTGCATCTTTCCAGTGAAAGACGTCACAGTGAGGGTAGGCGCTGTCCTGAGATACGTGTGCTGGTCATGCTGATGAACATGATCATCGTGCTGAGAATGAGCTATTATAATTGCCCATTGACAAAACATCTGTCCATTCTTAAAAATTATAAATATCATCTTCTCTGTGCCTTCATCATAACGTCACTATCATGCTATCATTTCTCATCCTATCATCCTCTAATCCTCATGTCAAAAAAAGTCTCAAAAGCCACACCCCCCATTAAAAAAAAAAAGTGACCAACCCATTGGTCATCATCAACCACCCCAACCCCTTTGGTTGTCGTTGAAGCATCCAACGATCCCAAGACCAAGGCATATTGTGGTGAACCTGAAGCGAAGTCGATAACAATGGGTCGCTGCCTCGAGTTCTCCTCCTGGATCACTTCCTGGGAAATGTTGATTTTCTTTTAATAGGATGGCGGGCGTTACTGCCACGAAAGTGTGGCGAAATGTTTGACATTTTTTTTCCAATTGAAAAAAAACAAACAATTGGGAGGGGTGGTACCTTTAGAACTATATTTACATATGAATACATTTACATATACCTAAGAAATGCCAAGACCAACCAACCTTTGAATGGATTCATGGACATTTATCCCCAAAATGGATTCAAACCGCATGGCTTTCCATGGTCCGTTCGTTGGATGTTGCGGTTGGGGCGGTAAGTTGACAGGGAGGCACCTGCGCCCAAAAAAGAATATTCAAAAAAGAAACGGGTAAGAAGAAGCACGACGTCTTGTTCAAAATGAATGAATGAAGAAATTCAAATTTCTTCATTCAGGTCCGAATCCAAATAAGTTATGCCTATTTATATCACCAATTATGGGGATAACAATTAGTAAGTTGCGATATTTCCACCAACCCGACTTGGTCATGTTGGACGTCTACTTGCACGAAATGACAGCGAAATGAAGTACGACCAAATATGTACAGCTGAGACCTAAAGACGGTGAAGGGCAAAATGCCGTTTTAATAGGCTATCATCACAGAATTTTTGCATCAGGGAATCAACTGAAAATATAGACCTCCAAAATCTTTCCAGAAAAAAACGCACATTGTCACAACAGCACTCCAAGCTTCAATCATCTTCGCATCCAACTTCTCTCTGGATGGAAACTGATGACTAAACTCCTCCACCCAGTTGCGTTCCAGCAGCCCTTGCATACTGCCACGAATCTTCTCCAACAACATCTCTGTGGCGGGACGCTCAGGGCGAACCTTCTCTGGTGTGGAACTCCGCTGGCGCTTGTGATGTGTTGGTGTGGTGTTGGAACTCCGCTTGCGCTTGCGAGGCAGCATCATCCGAGGGCGACTGGGACTCTGCCGTGATGGTGTTGGCGTGGTCCGCTGCTTGCTTGAAGGTTGTGGGCGCGCCTTGCTTTGGGGCAATGGGAATGGCACAGGGCCCGACGGCTGCAAGCCACGTTCCACCCCTGGCATGCCCAGCATGCACCAAAAGTAGTGCTCTGCAGCAGCGGGCGCCTCCTCACAAGATGACACAAAATCACACCACCTAGACCCAAAACAGTTGCACATCGCACATGAAATTTTGGGGAACCAAACATTGTGAAGATTGTTTTTGTTCTTGAAATCGGCCCTTCAACCCTCGCCTCACAGGATTTAACGGGCCAACCCCATTCAGCACTTGCATTCATGAAAAGTCACCAAAAAATCATTGATTTCCCACGCAGTTAGTTGGAAAACTCTACCAAAAACAGCATCCCAGGAGTTCATCATCCCACATCTTGGGGGACATCGGCATCACACGTCCAATACGTTATTCATCCCAAAAAAAAACATGGCTTCAATGGTTTTTTTCCTTTGGCGGCCTTGCCTTCTGGATAGGCTCCGGAAAACTGGTATCTTCTGATTGAGTGACTTGGGCACCTCCATGATCCACTTTCGAAAAGTCGTGCATCATCTGTTGATAGACCAAGGCTTCCAAGCGATCATCTGGGCACGTGACACACGAACATTTTGGAATTTTCCGTGATGATTTTCTTCGTTTCGTTTGGCGTTTCTGTTATTGTTCCTTTCAGTCCTTGTGATGGTTTCTTTCATTGAGTTGTCGTTTTTGCGAGTGTTTTTTCCACGCGCCTTGGGGATATACCAGGGTGAAGTGGTAAATATGAAACACCCAAAGAGGAGATACAGCATATGCTTGTTTGACTTTGCAACCCTTCTAAGCTCAGCCTCCTTTTGAACCATGCCATTTCCTATTGAAAGAACCTATCAATTTTCACCATCCTCATCACCAAGTATACCCGGTCTCACTTACCCAAAACCCGTTGATTTCTGGCCTCCCCAATCGTCATCACCATTCTCCAGGTGCTGCAAAAGACGAGTGGCCTCCTGTTCGTCTAACCTAGACGCAATCACGTCCTTGATTTCCTCGGTCCCCTGGCATCACAGGAGATGAATCTCTGTTGAACTTCCAGTCTTTCCCTTAAGATAGATGAAGTCTGAACGTGTCTTGCACCGTTTTTTTGGGAGGGTGGATTACTCAAGTCTCATCCGAACTTCCTATGAACATTATGTGTGGATGATGGTTTTGGGATGTAAAAATCTACAGGATGCCAGCATGACACTGGATACCCCAGAAATACATGGAAATCTTCAAGCCTGGATTTGTTTCACGTTGTTTGTCGTATAGGTTTGAAGGCCAATCTGTAGCTCCAGTAGGTATCTAAGTCTTTAAGCTTTAAGTGGATCTATGTCAAGTCTCCAAACTGAAATGCCCTGGGAAATGTCAGCTCAGATGACGGGGGGAACCTGGATTGAGACACGGATTTCGCCAATTCACAGCGCTTTGGGTTTAAATTCGGATCAGATTGCATCACTATAGAAAGACACCATCTCATGGGGTGGACAACGACGTACCTAGCCCAGCCACATGGACATGACACCTCTGACTTCATCTGCGATGATTGAATCTCACCCAATGAAGTGACCCCTCTGACTCTGCACCGAAAAATGGTCTCATCCTGTCAAATCAACTAAATGCTGGGGAACACCTCCCTCACCAGTTCTCCTATCAGAAGTTTTTTTTGGGTGGCTTGCTGTCAATCCCTTGAGATCTTTTCTTCTCTCTTCCACGGAGGTTTGGGTCGAATCCAAAAAAACTCTGGGAACTCGAAACCCCCCAAGACTTGAAGTAAGAACCCCAATAGCTAAAGCTATTTGGGGAAAAACACACATCCGTTGTTTTATTCCATCAAAACTTGAATAGGACCTTACCAACGGACCCCTAAGGAAGTTGCTAGAGCTATGAGATACTCAGGTTTAGGGGCCCGTTCAGTGGGTCCTGTTGGAGATTTCTTGGATTCATTCAATTATTTTCTCATTGCCAAGCTACACCATGTATAAAGATTTGCAAAAATCAATTGTAGACATTTTTTATGGATAGAATACATCATGGAAATTCAATGGATGGAAGCCCCCAAAAAATGGAGGTTTGGAAAACGATTTTCTTGTGAAAAATTGGGTGATCTTTTAACTCCCATGTCAATGTTCAAGGGGTGTCTCCATGGTGGTTATTTTGATATCACTTATTGATATCACTTATTTGCCTTGATGGATTTCCATTGCAACCCATCGGATTTTTGGATGGATTCGAAAAAAGCTAACCCTCCCATAGCTCCATTGGTGTTTTTTTCTCGTGGAACATGGGGGGTGGGAAAATCTCCTGTTTACGCGTCGTTTTCCCACTTTCATATGAAGCCAAGGCATGATGGACCCTTACACTGGGCCACTCAACCCTCCGACCGGGTCCGGACCTCGGGCATTATATTATTCTCTGGAGCTCGTGGTCGTCTCAACTCAATGGTGATGCATCTGCAGGCCAAATTCCATGCATTCCAGTACACATGGCTCTTTACATATCAAACGTCTTAGCCATGGTATGACGAAATTTGTTGCCGGCCTCCAGTGAATACACCCAAAGTTCGGGGTGAAAATTTAAAAAAAAATCGAGTTGCCACCACCTAGTGTTGTTTGGCTTCATTTCATGTTTCATCTATAACTAGGTGTCTGTGCATGTTGTATGTTGCCATGTTTGAGGGATTGGACTCCGGCGCAGGGAGTCCAATGTCACTTTTCCATACTTTTCCTCTCAGCTTCTACTTGATCCTTCCAAAAATCATCAAAAGCATAGAGCCCAAATCGCATGGAAAGGTTTCAGCCATTTATTTTCCACACTTTCTTTTTTCCCGATGGGAAACCTACAGTTTTGCCCGCTGTATTTTCGTAGGCTTGGCCAACAAAACCTCACGTAGCTGGGGGAGAAAAAAACAACCCATCGGCGGGCAAGTTGATACTGCATGAAATGGACCTCCCAAATCGGTGGTTTCAAAGTCCTAGAATCCCCCTTATGAGAGGGATTTGTTACTTGGTTGTACCCCGGTTTGAATCCCAAACCACAGGGCCCCAAACCAACAATTAACCATTAGTTGACCAAATCTCAAACAAATAAACACCCTTGGGTGATCATTCGCATGCTTTTCGGAATGCATCAGTTTTTTGAGTTTCCAAGTTCGAAGCTCAACATATGCTGTTCCATATGCATATACTCAACTGCAGATTTGATTTGTGATTTGGTATTGGCAATCTTGATGGCTGAAAATAGGGTAAATGTTTCGCATGTATACATTACATATATGTATCTTTGTTTAAACAAAGTATAATATATACATCTCTCCCTATATTTACATATTAACCGTCTAACTTTTTGACAGCACAAAGCGCGCACAAAACACACAGCACCTTCTGCCGAAGTCTGCAGGGCCGTTGTCGGCCACGGCCAGCGTTTTTTCAAGGCAACAGGCAACCTTTATTGCCATAAGCCTGAAACCTAGCTGGTTAGGTTTAAACCCTTCAATCCCTATGGTCACATGAGTTGTTTTACATTTACAACATCATCAACTTGTTGTGGGGGTGCTGTAAAAAATGGGCACCCCCTGTTGTTTCTGATGCCAATAATTTCTAAGTTATAAGGTCATGGCATGTGCAAACTTCATGCACTCGCATGCGGGAAAAAAAACTCTTCCTGCAATCGCAGAAGTAAATTCATGACCATCATCACCAAAGAAATTCATATACTATAACACTTGGAAAGTATTTCTTCGCAACTCCGATGTATATATTGATTTATCAATAGCCCCTTACGAAAATTCGCCAGCCGGGCTTGGGAGGTGGCGATCGCCATCGCCATCACCGATAAAAAACTCACATCGATCAGCCAGGCTCAAGTGGAAGGATTGACCAGCCTGGAGGGATCATTCATCACAAGCGATATCTTAAGATATGGGGGTTTCCTAAAATGGTGGTACCCAACCACCATGGGCTTCCTACTAAAAATGATCATTTTGGGGGGTGTTTTGGGGGCCCATATGCCTGAATTGATTTCTTGATGTTCACAAAAATTTGAAAAAATTAAGAAGCGTAGACCCCAAACAGTTCAATATGGTTTCACCAGCAATATCAAAACTACCATATGGAATTTTGATGTAACCATCATTTTTTGATTTTTCTTCAATCATCACAATGGAAAATACATGAAAATACCATCTACATATGAAACCAATAGGCAAAAAAAACTGATGTGTTTTTCTTGTGCAACCGAAGGTGCAACGAAATCAAAGGGGCAGGCACGCACCTTTTGCTAAGACGATGATAGCTCAAGTGCCGGCGGCTGCGGTCATGCAAAATACTGGAGAATCAACTGACGCTGGAAGGGCAAACATGTGAGAAGCAAAACCGGAAAATTCACACAGGAAGCTTTCTTTATTGCCCTACCAGTGTCACCTGTGGACTTCTCAGCCAAGATTGGAAGGTGGCCAAAAGAGAAGGATCCACTTTTGTCAGGGCGTCTGCCCACATCACACCCGTAGGTGTCCAACGCAAATCCTCAGGATTCACGTATTCCTGGATCGACCGCACTTGAATGATAGTTCTCTTCTCGGTCAAAACAGGGTTTGGTGAAATCACTGCATCATACAAACTCTGGCAATCTGTCACTTGCAACTGCCGCAGTTTGCGACCCAAGGTCTTCGGAGCACCATCATAGAGCAACTCAGTGATGAAGTGATTGGCATAGGTGCAGCGATCCACACAATCATCCATAGCATTTGCCTCTGAAGCTAAAGTGGACCGAGTCACTCTCGGAGAACGGCCACTTCGCCAGTCAATCAGAGTGGCTGCTGTTGAAGCAATCAAGCAGTTGGATGTAGTCAAAAGAACCAGGCTGCCCATCTGAGATTTATGACCAGGAGCATTGGCCCAGCTGCTGTCCGCATAGCCAACGATGAAGGTGGCTCTGTCAAAGGGAATGGGCATGTAGGTCAGGCCAAGATCTTTTGTAGCTTTGGTCATCTCGATGCATTCATAAAGGCTCTTAAGGTCTTCGGGTCCGGTATCGCTTCCACGATTGCTCAAGGAAACGGTGGCACCCACATCCGGCCTAGTTTGGCCGCTAAGCCACTGAAGGGAACCTGCGCAACTGCGGTACTCCTTCCATTCATCAGGACTGAGCTTGGGTTCACCTCGAAGACGTCCACGTTGAAGGCATCCTGACGACATCTCCTCAATGAAGTCAGTCTGAGTGACTTGAATCTGAAACTTCTCACCTGCCTTGACAAGTTTGATCTGCTTGCCACGAAAGGTGATGTTGGTCTTCTCATCCAAGGTGGTTTGACTTCCCCACTTGAACAAAGAAGTGATCTGCTCCAACTGGTAGTCACTGCGATAGGCCACCAGAAAGTCGTCCACATGGACAATGAGGACTACCTGAAGCTTGCCGGACTTGTCCTTGCCATAGAACATCATTTGATCAAGATGATGTTGCTGAAGCTTTGCCTTGGTGGTGAGTTGAGAAACCACGTGGCGGTTCCAAGTACGTGGAAATGTCTGTGCCATGGCTTGGATCTGATCACGAGGAGGTCGCGTGAACAATCTGCCTTGGCGTTTTTCCGGCTCACCCTGCAGGAAGGCGGTGCTAACATCTCCAGCCCACAAGGTCCATCTGAGTGGACAAAGTTGAACCAATCCGTTGATGCCGGATGCTGCAATCTGAATCAGGATTGCCTCGGTCATTCGATGTGGAGTTGGTGCCGTCCGATCTAGGGTCTTGATGTCGGGATCCAGGCACCCAAGCACCACTGTCCTGCATTTAGGTCTGAGGGGTGGAATACCCCGATTCTTGTCCCTGTAGGCATTCCTTGCAGGAATGCATCGGTACTTCAAAACAGGATCGCTCTTGATCTTCTTGGCTTCACTGGCAGAAAGGGCAATGATAGAACCCCAGCTAAGCCAAGACTGAAACTCCTTCTTGTTGGCCTCGATATAGGCATTGATCACATCCTTGGAGTCTTTGACAATGACTCGCCATGGAATTTCACGGTCTAAGGCCTTACGCTCTTGCCTGCTAAGGGCTGCAAGATCTGAAGGTCCATTGCGTTGTTCATCATCGGATGTGTCAGATGACACGGGCTCATCCAGAATCTCAGAAGCCAAGACTCGAAAAGCTGAGCAGTATCGCGGGAGTGGCATAGGTTGTGAGCCATCCCATCCTTCACGCACCAAACTGATGTCTTGTAGCTGATTGTTGTCGACTGTGGTCATCAAAGAAACCAAAGCCATGTTTGTCGGCTCTCGTGGTGAATCAAGTGCTTCAACATCAATGATCTCATCATTAGCTGGTGGAGGGAGTGCGTGAGAGTTGAAAGGATCTGTGAGAATTGGTTGTGGTAATGAAGTAGGTGCACTTGGAAGTGGTCGTATTGGAGGTGATCTTGAACGTGGAGAACGAGGTGTTTGGGGAACAAAGACATCTGGATTGTATGGTTGTTGAAAATGTTGGTGAATGGTCTGAGTGTTGCTCTGATTGAAGGTTGGAGAGTATACCATGGGATTCGTGTCTGGTAGTTGCTGTTGTTGTTGAAGAGGAAGTTGCGGTGGTTGTTCAATTGGAGGTGGTGGTGCAGGTGTTGCGGGCAAAGGTCCAGTCTCAACCATTGGCATCACTAGGTCTGGTAATGCTGCAACTTGATAGGGGTCTTCCAAAGTAACGTTGGCATCCAAGGGCTCTTCATCCTCAGGGGGAGCTGGGCCTCGTTCATCTTGCCAAAGGTCACGTTGGAGCCGTGCAGCGCCGTCTTTCAACACCTGAATGTCCTGAGAGGAAGGTGTCCAGTTCTCAATGCCGAATGCTGGCCTGAGCTGCTCATAGGTCACTTGCACCACACCGTTCCCATTGTGTAGCCAGGCACTTTTTCCATCAGTGTCATGGCTCAGAAGGCGACCAAGAATGTAGCCACCTCGCTTCATGCCTTTTGCTTTCTTGGACCATCGCCAGTATGCTGCTAAGCTTCCAGGAAGGATGTCGGCAGCTTCTTGACGACTGTTGGCGGTTTTTCTCAACAAAGCTCTTCGAATGACGCTGCTGGCTCTGGTTTCAGCGATGATTCGAAGGGCTTGAGCTCGAAGTTCTTCAGTCAGAACATGGTCAGGTCCAACCAACAAAGCTCTCTCATCTCCAAAGATGTCACCTGGAAAACGGGGCAGTCTTCCAAAAACTGCCTGGTATGGTGATCTACCTTTGCTGGTCACTGATGTGTTGATGGCCTGAGTGGAAGCTGTCAGGATCAGACCGATCCCACCACCATTGGTCACCGCATACTCGTCAATCAACTTCTCCATGGTATTGCGAAGAATTGCATTCTTCCGCTCAATGGTTCCAATCCTCCAATGAGCTTCTGCAGGTACCACCAACAAATGGGTGGCTGCAGATTCGACTTGTTCCTTGAAACTGCCTCCAAAGCAACGATCATCATCACTTTCAATCACCAGTGGATGACCGAAGGGTTGGAGCCACATAGTCCTCAAAGCTTCATAGACGGCTTCTGATCCGAAATCTACCAAGCGAATTCCCTGCTGAAAGCTCGTTGCCATATCAACGGCTCCCAGGAGGCAATGGTTGTAGCCTGTCAAGTCTCGGACCCAGAAGCGGTCAATTTGCAATCTGTCTCCAAACTGGCCTGACATCACAGGAACTGCTGCAGGTCGTGGTTGTTGAGGAAGTCGAGATCTCTTGCATGTCCCACACTCCAAATGTTCCAAGCATGAAAGGACCTGGGAGGAGATTGCACCATGCATAGTGAAGAGCCGAATCAACTCTTTCTTGCTGGCATGGCCTGAGTTCACATGCAATCGAGCAATGGAAGCTTGCACCTCACGAGGAATGTTCGGAGGCAAACCTGGGAAACGAACATCTGTGCAAAGTCCAGGAATGTGCACATCTGGTTTGGCCTCGTCCTGCTTCTCTTCCATCTCATTTTCAGCCATGCCAAACACAAAGATAGCGGCTTGCACGGGTCTTGCAAACCTTTGTTTTGGAAACTCGATGTTGCTGACATCCTCATCGTCGATCTCCACAGTGTTGTCCACGTAGAGGAGGATTGAACATCGATGAGTGAAAGGGATGTCTCTAGGCATCCGTCGCAGCGTAGGTGTTGCTGCAATCTGAATCCTGACAATTTCCCATGGAACCAAAGTGGCTACCTCCTGATACAAGGGCTGATCCTTGCGAAGGTTTATGGATCTTGTAGTTGTTGTTCCGAAGGTCTGGCGTACAGTGTCGAGAGCAGCACGCCATCTTGCTTCATCAGCGAGGGGTTTAGCATAGCACACGACCACA
This sequence comes from Breviolum minutum Mf 1.05b.01, assembly GCA_000507305.1. NCBI lineage: Eukaryota > Dinophyceae > Suessiales > Symbiodiniaceae > Breviolum > Breviolum minutum. The sequence continues at coordinate 146,990 of DF239519.1, forward strand.
GGTTTGGTGAATCTCAAAGGATTGCGTCTACGAGCCTCATCACGAAGAACTCGCAACATAGTTCTCACCATCTTCTCTGGATACACCTGTGAGTCTGTGACCCTCTGGCCTTCGAGTGGTCGGCATTCTGCCTTCTGTTCAGGAGTCAGTCTCTTGTGAAGTGCTTCTGCCAGTTCCTTGTGGTTGGTCAGGATCTTGTAGGTCTTGATGATGGGAAAACCATCAGCATCTTTTCCATCAAAGAAACCAGCATCACAAAGCACCGTGTAGTTGTCTGGGTGGTTCTGGAGCCATAGTACTTCAGATTCTTGCCAAATTCTACTCTTCTGACAATTCTCGAAGAAGTAGTAGTTGCCCAACTTGATTTGATCTTCACATCTATCAATTGACCATCTGAGTCCATCACGTTCACCTTCACGTATCTCATAGATCTCGGAAAGCCTGTGGTGGTAGTTCAGGTTCTCATTGAAGATGTTCCAGTTGGTGCAAGGAAATCCAATCACCAAGAGAGTGGGCAAGAAACGTTGTTGGGCCTTTTCACACAGCCTTCTGACCTCACGGTTATTCAAGTCATAGCCATCCATCTGATCAAAGGATTGCAGAGAAGTCAGACCAAAAGAAGGTGCCATAGAAGTCGGCAAAGAAGCTCCAGCATAGAGTTCCATCAAGTCCACCTTGTTGAACTTCGTGGGGATCGTCGCCGCATTCACAAGGGCAATCTCCTTCTCCAGAACCTTGACATTCTTATTGATGTTGCCGGTTAGTCTTCTTCGTCGTCCCACTGGCAAATGCTGAAATGACTGGCTGCCATCTCTGGTTGATCCATCGCTGTGTCGAACTCCTGCAAAGCTTCCGCGGTCAGCCCATGTCCGGCTGCCGAGGATGTCATCGATGGAGGCCTTGATCTTCTCTTGGGTTGTTGAGGAAGCAGGGGCATCTGAGAGCTTGTCAAAGTTGAAGGTGCCAGACCTTGAGTCTGGAGGTGTGCATAGCTCTGCTTGGGTGCCGCTACTTGCTTGGAGATCATGGGTTGCTGCACCGAGTGACCATCCATTTGAGTCCAGGGCACAGGTGGCGGCTGCGAGCGTTTGGAGGAGTATCCATCCAACTTCCAATCTTCTAGTTCGACGCTCCATTTCCACCTCTGGTAGCAAGTCTCGCATCTCACGTACTTGCCCCATGCGTTGCCGTACCTTTGGTACTTTGGGTGCTTGCATGGATTCTCTTCCACGGTCGGCATCATCAGAGGTCTGCTTGCCAATGGTGCTGCCACTGATGCCGAGGAGGTCGCCAACTGTGTTCTTGTTGACGGTCTTGGCTTCTTGTTCTCCATCTCCAAGGCTGCATCCGGTACCATGCCCATCTTCCAAGCGATGGCCAATTGAATCCACACACGCTTGCTGAATCGGAGTAGGCGTAGAACCATGCTGCGCCATGCTTTCTCCCGAGAATGGCCGAAATCCATGAGGTTGGATCGAAGTCTTCAGGTCAGTCTTGAAAGTTGACGTGGCTGAAGAAGAAGCGGCAAGTCTTGTTGAACATGGGACCGTAGGGATTTTGCATCGCAAGTGTGATGCAGGCAACGTGTCATCTTCTGCATGATCATGAGACATGTTGATGAAATTCACTTCTTGATCATGCAACTCGGACTCACGAACATCCCAGGCTAAGTGGCGTGCCTTGGGAAATTGGAGAATGTCGATGGCCATGTTGCCGTCGACGTTGATGAGCTGAGCCTCACAAGCAAGTGCACTGATTGCGACCCGCTGGTTCGGAAGGTCAACGATGAAGCCCAGTTTACTCATCATAGACAAACTGCCTAAGAAGGGAATTCCGGCATCCAAAATGCTTGCCCCTAAGTAGCACGACTTCTCATCAATACCAACTGGAAAATGTGCAAGTTGATGTGATACTTGGGGGTCGCCGGCTCCAAACTGAAACAACTCTCTCTGATGATGAAGGAAAGTAGGAAGGGTGATGCCATTCTTGTTCTCAATCTGATTCAACAACTTCTCATGATGCATGTGCCACGACTTACCACAACATGAGCGTTGACAGGCGGTGTCCAAGATCATGAATCTGCCAGCATGCTCCATGTTAGATACAAGGGGGATCTTGTCTGAGGTGCTAAAAACAACCAAAACTGAATGTGGAAATTCTTGATGATCCTCCCATGGCTCTTCTGCTTGAAACCCGGTGTAGTGATTCACCGTGAACACCTTTTTGCCAACATCGGACTTGCCATTGCCACCCTTTGTGGGCTTAGTCTTGCCTTTGTTGCCTTTCCCACCAGAAACTTTGCATTGTTCGTCACCAGCCCAGTGACCAAGCTCACCACAAGCAGCGCAGGGAGACTCCTGCTTACGCTGCTCAATCGTTTTCTTTGGGCCATTTCTAAACTTCCGACCCTGTGTCATGGCAGCCAACTTCTTGGCCGTCACAGTGAGCACCTTTGCCAGATCCTCGAAGTCATCGACGTTGTCATAGTCAATCTCGCCCTCATCATCTTGATCTGGTTGGTCTTGATCATTCTCGTCAATCTCGGGGTGCTCATCTGGAACTTCGTCAGGTGCACCATCATCTGCTTCTTCATTGTGTCCTTCAACCACCGTCTCATAGACCCTCTGAGTCTTGTGCTGGTTGTAGAACTTTCCATTGCCTTCCTGACGACGATGTTGCTGTCCGGAACTGGAAGCATGGTTGGAGGAGTGCTGTCCTTTGTTGTCACCCTTGCCACCTTTGTGATCTCCTTTTCCAGCTATTGGAGGTGCTGGTCGGTATTCAGGAAACTGCATGCACAAAGCTGAGGCCACAGTGTCGAAGTCCATTCGCTGACCAGTTCCCACTAACACCATTCTCTGCTGTTCAAGAGTCAGTTTGGCTCTATCTAAAAGACGTGAGCCTCTGGCCTCATTGTCATAGGTCAGGGTCACATCGATGCCAATCGCCAACAAAGAAGCCTCAATTCTACGATAGCGATTGATGAAGCCTCTCAAAGTCTCTTGATTGTAGCGGTAGATGTGTTCGTACTCATGAAGAACATGACGCTTCACATAGACGGACTTCTGCTGGAAGGCACTCTTGAGTTGGTCAAGGATGTACTGCACGCCGTTCTCATGAAAGATCTTGTTCATGTCTGCAAATTCCATTTGCTGTTCAGCCTCTCCGGTCAAAGAAGAGTACAACATCAAACCTGCTTCAGAACGGGTCATGTAGTAGCGGATCTGCATCTGCCACAGCATCACTTTGCGCTCATAGCGCTCAAAGGCTCTCACATCGCCAGGCTGGTACTTCCAACCCGGAGGTTGCGGAGGAGCACCTCCACGAAACTTCACACCTCTTTGTGGACCCATTGCACTGGTCCAAGACTTGGTTGCTGAAGAACTTCCTTTGGCTCCAGGCTGTGAAGGCAAAGATTGCATCTCATCTCCAGCTTCTCGAGGTCCAGCAAGAGCAGCCACTGGTTGATCTCGCCGACGACGAGGAGCTGGTGCACGTTCAGAGTGTCCACTCCGGATTGAAGGTTCAACCAGTGGATCTACAGTCATAGCTTCACTTTCTGCTTGTTCTTCACCTCCTAGCCATGAAGGTTCTGATGGTGGTTGTCCATGTCGGTTTCTTCTCCTTCTCCTTTTCCCCACTTTGCCATTTGAAGGTTCGGGATTTCCTGCTGGTTGGGTTCCAAACGGCATGAAAAGCCATGTGCCTTTCTGAGTCTGGAACCGAGTCATGTTGTTGCCCTTGCCAGGAAGTCCTGCTGGTCCGTTCTCTTCCAAACCAGGAGGCCAGAACCAATCATCACCATGAGGAGCTTGGGGAGGAGTGTCTCGATCGGGGTTAGCACGTTCTCGGTCAACAGAAGGAGCTTCACGACATACATCATGATGCTCAAAGTGGTCATGGTGGGACTCAACATACCTTCTGAACATTGCGGGCTCAGGATCATCTTCATTCAACTGGGAGCGATATCCTCGACCAGGTTGATCAGTCTGATTCAACTCGGGTTGCCATCCACGGTCAGTAGTTGCCCATGGGGGGTTTCGCCAAGGAAAGACATGTGAAGGTCCTTTGCCGGGTCCATTCGGAGGCACTGAATGTCCAGTGAATGATCCCTTCATTCCAGCTGTAGGTTTCCCACCAGCGAGTCTCTGAGCATCAGCAAAAGCGGTCTCAAAGTCATCATGCGCAGTGGTATGGGCTTCGGATTCCTGATCGCCATCCTCAGTCTCAGTCAAATGGTGGTGAGTTGCTTCACTTACATGAGCAGCATTCAACAACACCACGCGTGGACCGGGCAGACGGCCACCAGGCGACCAAAAGGCCATGGAAAGAGGCTCCGGTGCCAACTTGTGCAACCGAAGGTGCAACGAAATCAAAGGGGCAGGCACGCACCTTTTGCTAAGACGATGATAGCTCAAGTGCCGGCGGCTGCGGTCATGCAAAATACTGGAGAATCAACTGACGCTGGAAGGGCAAACATGTGAGAAGCAAAACCGGAAAATTCACAGTTTTATATAAGTGTCATGCCAATACATGATCAAGAGGTTTTTGCGCATTTTTGTGGGATGGAGATTTGGGCCTGGCCTCTCACCACCAGATCCACCCGGAGATGTGGAGCTTCCTGGGTAGATCAGGGATCAACAGGTAGGATTCGGCGGTTTGACCCATAACTTGAAGGTTGGTGATTGACAAATTGAATGTGAAAGGACTCCCCCCGTTGAAAAAAATAGAGTTCTTTGAAATAATTTTTTGGAAGTATATATAACTTGTGGCATGATCGTTTTGCCAAAAAAAAATAGTCAGAAACCTTTAGAATCTAAGTTTGTTTGGATAGCACACTGCTCATTGATACCTTTAAGGGAGGAGGACAAAAGCTGGGGTGGGAGAATGTTAGCTTAGCATCACCCAGTTTAAAAAGATTCGCCAAATTGGAGAGCTTCCCCCAGCAAAAAAACAGGTTTCCAACAAATAACTCGAAACTGCCATCTCTCTACAATCGTTCAAGATGTCTCGAACTCCCTTCAAGAACTCGCCCCCATCATTTCTAAATATCTATTGAAGGAGAAAATAACATCCTTTTCCCAGAACCCCACACACAACTCTCACTCTGCTGATTCCAGCTCTGTTTTGTCTCTGCAGTTTCTGTTGGCTCTCAAGACTCAGAACATGGACTGCAAAAAACACCTTTCGCTCGCGGCGCTCGAGTCAAAGACATGGGCAAGGCGGAGAGGGGTGGCTTCTTCTGCTACAAAAATCCATAAGGTTTTCTCTTAGAACCAGAAAATGTTGGACACTCAAATTTGCTTGTTGTTAAATTGCAAGAAGATCATTTGAGCTCAACGATGTTCACAAACAAAACAAAGTGTCATGAGGGTAAAAAAACACCGCATGTGGATTGAATACTCCAATCCGATTGGTGCTGAATTTTCCAAGTCAATCACACCCATGTTTGAGAACACAAGCAAATTATGCCAGTATGTACATAGTGCGTGCAAAGTGTTTATTTACAATAATCACCATAATACTGTACATGTATGTATCTAAAATTGTCATGTATTCTGAAGTTGTACCAGTTGTAGGCAGGCTCAATATTCAACAAACGCCCCCCCTAAAAACATCTAAAAACCCTTTGAAGCTATGAAGAACCCATGGAGCGCCTTACGTGCGGCAGCCATAACCTTCGGATGCTTCGCCAGTGTAGTTCTGACTGGTCTCGCAAAGGATTTGGGGCGCCATGCCCTTGGAAGCTCCCATGAAGTGAACGATCAACAAGCGAGGATCCTATGGCAACTGGTGAAGGTTATGACTGTTGGAAGGAATCGAAACTCACATTTGGGACCCCAAAAAAGGGAAACCTAAAATGTGAAAAAAGTCATTGATACTCACCTAGTAGTACAAATTCATACAATTTTGATTGCAATGGTCAAAAAATGCATACGCATACCACAGGGATTTATAGGTATGGTCATTGATTGCAACAACAACTTGGATTTTTGCTCATTTCTCGGATGCTTGGTGTAATGACAGGATGTTGGGATTCTCATCGCTATGTTCGTCTCATCGTCCTTGGTGTTGAGTTCTTCCATGCTGGGATCGGAGATCTTTTCTCCGCAATGCTTCAGAGTACATCCACCACGGTTATAGACCTCGGGTAGCCGGTTTCCTATGAAACTCTGACAGATTCTCTCGTTTTTTTGGGGCGTTAAAAAAGGGTGGAAAAGGGCAAGAGAGAAGGAAGCTTCAGTTGCTTGGAAATATAGACAGTCAGTGGGGTGTTCATTTTCAAGATGGAAAATGATGGGATCATTAATGTATCTGCCTACCTACTCCAAGTGGTGGCAACCATGCCACTCCACCTCTCAGCGTCGTTATTCTCCATCATGCTCCATCTATTGAACCCTTTTTTAGCTGGTGCCGTTTGGGGCCGATTTTTGGCCCGCCATTGCATGAAATGGGGAATTGATGTTCCTTGGTGGTTTGTGTCAAAGGTTGAATATTTGGTTGGGAAGTACCTGAGTAATAAACCCTCGTCTGAAAAAGGATTCCAAACCACTTTCGGACCCGAAGAGAACCACGGAAAAACCATATGCCATTGGCTGATCAAATCACCTCCTTCCCTCCCTCCCTCCCAAACTTAAAAGAAAACTTGAAGAAATCATCCTTTCTGAATGGTCAAGTTTCAACCTTCCCCTCCCTGGCCCTAAAAAACACACACACACCAACATCTCTCCAAATCCACCTCCATCTGGCGGCTGAAAAAACCCAACCCCCAACCCACCAAACCAATCCCAAGAAGCAATGCCACTTTGAAAGGCCACATGGCCTTCCATGATCTTCTTCCCATGACCATACACTAGGTCCTCCCAGGGCTTTAAAAAAGAGGATTCTAGTTGGTGGTTGAACCAACCCATCTGAAAAAAAAGCTCGTCAAATTGGATCATTTTCCCAGGTAAGGGTGAAAATAAAAAATATTTCAAACCACTACCTAGGGATCCGGTGGTATTTCCAGAGGTGTCGACATGTGTTCCTCCCCAAAAAACTGCTGGAGGCCTGGGAAGAAAAGTGAAACAACAACCCCCATCACCACACAAAAAAGATAAAAATGCTCCTGAGGATGGATTCCAGAAGCAACAAAAACCACCATTTTTGTTAAGGCTTTCAAAGAGAGGATCTGACACAAATCAGACCTATATAAATCATCAGCAAATGAAACAAAAAACGGCCCCCCCCCCCGGTCATATCATAAAGACCCGCTGATAAAATAAACACATATCATCACAAATCATCAGGTTTTGGTACCACAAAAAACTACCAGTCCCACATCAAAAAGAAACAACCCCCGCCCGTGTCATTCAAACAAATCTGCTCATTGCTGGTGCACATGACGCCCGTTTCACCGATACGCCACTTCTTTCGCATCTTCTGACCCAGCTTGTGTGCTTCAAAGGCATCTTGAAACCTCGGGGGTTTCAGGCAGGGGTCCCCATGCAGCATACCTTTTGTATAAAAGCAGGTCTGAATCTTTGATATGTTGATATATTGTATATAATGTGTTATTATTGTTTATTATGGCATCCTTTTAAAACTTCCAGATTGCATGATATTAATGACGGCATCCTATCAATTCATCAAAAATTCCATGGGACCTTACCAACGGACCCCCAAGTAAGTTGCTAGAGCTATTAGATACTCAGGTTTAGGGGTCCGTTCAGTGGGTCCTGTTGGAGATTTCTTGGAATGCTTTGCAGATGGTTTTCGGATGACAACTTCCGCCATGGCAGTGCCCAAACTCCCTCCAAGCAACATGTCCTCGGACCACTTGGAATTTCGAGCCATGATCACGCCTCCATTGATACGTTCCTGGCCGTTCTTCAGCCAGTCCTCACGTGAAGGTTGGATGTTCTTCAGCCATCTCTCTTCATATGGTTCCATGAGATGACGAAAAAACCCATGAAACGTGCATCTAGCCCGGCATTTATCACCCATAGGATCCATGAATGGTATATTTACCTGCATTTACCATAAAAAATCAACTATAAATGTAGGAAAACATACCATCTTTCCATGGATGGTATGGGTCATATTTGATCATCACCTATTGATCCGAGTAGACAGGGCAAAACCAAAAACAACAACTTTTGGGTTGATGTATGTCACAATTCGGAGCAAACCTAGGTTTTGATGTCTGAAAAAACCTAAGAATGCTACAGTATCTCCATCTATCTCCAAGTTTCAAACCTTGGTAATTCATGGTAATTCCAAAAAACAACCTTCGGTAAAATGCACACGTTCCACATCGTTTTTCACAATGGAAAAAAATGGTACCACGATCTCTTCGTGGTGTCCTCATTGGTCAAAAACACATCGACATTTTGCTGCTGCATCTGCTGCGCGATGCCACCGAGAATATCCACCTGTTCCAAAATGGGCTACTTGGCAACCATTTTTATGGGAACCTGAGGCTCTGAGGGTAAATCCACAGAATGCCCCCCAACCCCCCGAAAGGGGTAAGGCCTTAAAAAAAGGGGGAATCTTGAAGGGATCATGGTGATGATCCCAACCCTTTTATGTTGGCACCTCTACTCACCAAGAGCCAAAGCCTGCACTATTTCCCGTCGTTTTTGAAGGTTCCAAAGTCAAAAAAAGACCAAACGACAAAAATATATAACATATATGTTTCTATATAAAAACATGCACGCCATCAATTAGAGTGAGTATACCAATAATCTTATTTTTTTGTTGAATAGTTCATTGTTGGAGAACATATGTTTGGCTGAATGTTCAGAGAATCGACCCCTCAGATCCCTGAAAGACAAAATTATCTTTTCCTCGACCAAACAACAAGTGGCTCCCCCGACTCCACTCACCGACCTGATGATGCACCAAGGCGGCATCGGCATCCAACATAATCATATGGGTGAACTCTTGAGAATTCAGAAGGTAATCCACCTGCCACTCGAAAAACGCCCTTTGGGGACATTTCGGGAGGTCTATCCTTTCCAACGCCCCCCATGGTCACCAACCAAAAAACCAGGGATTTTTTTAGATGGATTTTCAAATTGCTGGACCATGGATGAATCGATTCAAAAGCCCCCAATGAGACTTTCTGGAAATGACATCACTCCCAAATTATCTATTATCAATGGTGACGTTTAAAAAGGAAAAAAACAAACCAAATATTGAACTTAAAACTGAATAGATACCGAGGGCAAAACATCTTCTACCTCGCATCCACATGGAAACGCACAAAAAAAATCTCAAAATACCTTCCAACACTTATGTGTTTTTCTTGGTGCCCAGGTACCATAAAGGGAAACTTTTCCCAGCAAAAGTTCTCCCTCTCCCAACTCTTAAGGCATTCTTCTCTGTCCTTGCCACTTTTGTGGCACATCTGCTCCTGCCACTCAGTCAGTGGCAAGGTTTGCTTCCACCGGAGCACCATGGCATGTCCATGAACTCGTGCATGATGTCGGTTGGTGGCCAATATTGCCCTCAACCATCGTGGCCTTTCTCGTGTTTCCACTGAGCCCCAATAACCTCCAGCATCCATTAAAACCAGCTGTAAGATTAACATGCCACCAGTGGTGCTAGATCTAGCATCCACTACCAACTCATCCCTTCTTGCTAACCATCCAGGTCTATGTCCAGCCAGTGGGAGCCCTATGTTTCCATCAGGTTCCACTTGTTGCAACGTCAGGGCCGTTGCGGCCAACGGGATGAGAAACTTCATTAGCAGAGCCATGGCGGAACAAACAGTTCCCTTCATCAAGAGCCCAAAGGTGCCGCGGGTATCAAACTTCATTGGCAGATATCATGGCAATGCCACGTTTCCACCAGGAAATTAGGGCCTTATGATCAGGGGATGATCAAAGGACAAAGATGGTTCAGAACCCCTTCATAAGTCATGGGAATCCAACAGACTATGGGCAGGTTATTAAGGGACAATGCTGGTTAATAGCAAATCAGATAAGGCCTTGTTTTTTTGGTGGGGGTGGGTTGGCATTGGGGGGCACCCTTAAATTACCATGACTTGATATGAGTAGATAAATATATATATATATATGTATATGCTGTATGTATATATATATATATGTAAAATCTATATATGATATGTGTGTGTAGGTAAGATGGTGTATAGCAAGAGCCACGGAGTTTCAAGCAAATGTTTGGGGGGAGGGTCAAATCTTGTGACTTTGATGCAAACAAAAAAAATATGCGGGTGGCCAGAGCTGTAACATGCAGAAGCAAGAACATGTCCGATCATGTCACCCAACAATCTTTTCATCTGTTTTACAACGCCAATAAAGGTCATGCGTCTTTCTCCCCCCACAACAAACAAAAACACACACAACACGTCCCAACTTACCAATCCACTTCCCCAGGCCCCTTAAGCCGAGCGACAGCAGCTGTCGCACCCTGGCCGCATGGATGCTTGTACAGTTGTACATGAATCATGTTGGTCAATCGAGAATCAACGAGTCATCTCGGTCACACCGGTGTTTTTCCCCCCCAAAAAAAAACAAGAGAACCCATCCACTCCCACCTCAACCCATGGCAGTACTGAAGGCTGCATGGCATGCAAAACATCGATCCGGGAAATGGGGCTGACAATAAAGTAGACGTTTTCAACATTTCAACCATTGTTTTTTGCTGAAATGTTAATCTAGTTGGCAAGAAGGCAAGTTGAAGTTGTGTTCCTTTTGGCCCAGATTCTAGCAAAGTGTTGTTTCTGAAGAAAAAACGAATGAGAACTTCAATACTGAAGGATGAGGCAATGAGGCAGTTCAAGTTTATCTTGAATCTAGAAAAGTTGCTCCAAGTATATAATAATTTACCAACCTGGATGTCAGATTTGCCCAACAAGAAGGATGGTTTTGCATATCAAAAAAAAACCTTTTCGAGTTGATATCATGTGAATCGGCTTGGGCCCATCTCATCACTGCTGGTTGGTTCCAACGGGTTTTCAGGGAACTCCGTTGAAAGTGACCTAACCAATCTATGTTTTGGTAGGCTCATTTACAGCATCGTAAAGGGTTTTTGAGATATATCCCGGAGAGTGTAGAGTCTTTCTGTAAACGTTAAAAAAGAATGATGGGTTGTTGAAACATTCACACAAAAAAACACCTCCAATTTCTATCAGCAAGAAATCCTCAATGGGTTTCGAAAAAATCTTCGGTCCAACCCAAGTTTCATCAGGTGCAACTAAATATTTATATATATATATATATGTACTGTATAATATAGTTATATATATATATACATACTTGAAAAAAATCAACCAGGATATGTCTCCCAATCCCCCAGCCAGCCAGCCAGTCTGCCAGTGACCCCCAACTGCCAGCTCGACTGCATCATAACGACGTTCCCAGGAGGCTAACGATGCTCGTTGCAAGGTGCAACGAGCATGCAAGGCAGGGCCTTGGGGGGTGGTTGGGCTGGTGAAACACAAGGGGTGATGGAAGATGGATATCTTTTTTTTGTTGTAAGATTGGTAGGGGTTCCCGGTTCCTCCCCATATATTGACTTTACATGTAATACACAGTTATCTATATACATCTAATCGATTCAATTTGAGCAGGTTTTTCTGTAGGAGCCAGCTGGATGATCCAAGAGCTTGGCTGACTGCTTCTGCATAGCTACCCGCAGGAGCTGCATGTAAGGAGGCCTAGCAAAAAATCTTAGGATCTGTCCCAACCTCCAGTGGGAATTCACAATGATTTCTTTGGGATTGATGCAACCAAAAACACCTCCCTCAAGGCACAACTGAAGTTCATACACTTCTCCATCTATCTTCCCAAAATTGAGGGGGGAAAGAAATAACAGATATCTTGTTGGAAAATGCCATATGTTCACTTAGCAAAATGTCCACATCTCAAAACGATTCCTTTCTTGGCAAAAGCATCTCCACTGACCTCACCTCCAGTTGATCCAGTTGTTTCGAACTCCTGTGGCATGTGTTGCCACGGCCCACGGCGCGATGAGAGGTTCCATCACACCACCATACCAAACCCACTGCTGTTGTTTTTAGTTTTGGGTGGGGAGGAAAAAAATCCATCTATGAACCAGATTGGGATGATGAAAAAAAACACTGGTGCATGAATGGATCAAATCACTGGTGCATGAATAGATCAAAGGAATTTGCACATATATCAATGGTCTGGCTCGGTTTTGTCGACAGTTTTTGGCGACCCAAACACTGAACGATTTGGAGCCCGAAAAAAAAAAAAAACAGTCCAAATTTGGAAAAACCAACATCCTTAGCATCAACTGTAATCCTCCAACATCGATATGGCTCCTCGAAACACGCAAAAGACAGTATAACAAGCAGTGATCCAAGCTCGGCACTAAAGTTCACACAGTCTAAAATGCATTCGCATGAAGTATATACACAATTGGTAAGTGATCTTTCTGAGTCTCATCACCTTGAAGGAAACAAATCCTTAAATGCGAACCAACACCTTTTCCCTGGTGGACCACAAGTTCCCGGCTTGCAAGCGAACCTGGTCAATTCCATGTGGTGCATGTAGCTGCTCGCCAAAGTGAGCTGAAATAGCGAGGCTATCGGAAGTAGCCTGCTTTGGACTAGGCTTGAAGCTTCCGAGAGTTACCAAATCTAAAGGGGTGCAAGAGGGTCGTTGGCATATGTATATATATATATACTTACAACTTGCAAACAATATGTATATATATATATATATTTATATAGCTACATAATATATACACGTTTCTTATGATAAATAATGTGTACAATTGTACTTCTACATTAGATATATATATATATATCTAATGAAATGTCGGTATCTGTATATCTAGCTTGTTCCTCCCTACTTCATACACCTTGAACATACGTACTACAATTCAAATTTACATCATAAAAAGGGAAGAGCTCCGGATATTCTCGGAAGTTAAGTCCCAGGAATGCCGGTCAAATTTGTTCAAACCAATTCTCTTAACCGGTGACATATGTGCAACCATCATCAAATGATATCAACTTATTTAGAACTGAAAGCTAGAAATACACATTGTCCTTTATATACTTGCAACATGTAGTTTACTTGCACCCATCTTCGGTCTTCAACGCTACATCCATTTTTGGCATACTGCATGTAGGATCAACCTTTTGTGGCCAAGCCAAAGCATATATAATATAAATCAAACATCTGAGCAAAAACTAGGGAAAATTGGGCTGGTCTCTCTGAACAAACTGGGCCAGGCATACCAATATGGGATGCTTCCTCCTGCAAGCAACCAGTGCTGCTTTAAGCAACGCGGTTGCTAACTGTTCGACTCGGATGACGGATTAAGGGATACGTACAAGTCATGCAGCTGTCCATTTCCTAGGAAGCCTCTGTTTTTTGTCAAACTGATCCCCCCAAAAATTCAAAACAAACTTAGTCTACAACACCAGGGATGTTTGAGAATACTATCAAACCCATCATTCGGATACATATCGACTTTTTTGACTGTTTGAAAACGCACCTCAAAAATTGGGGTCAAAATAGATGATTCCCGCCAAACCAAGCCCCATACTGTACAGAGCTGAAAACTTCCAAAGCTGAACAAAGTCAAGAAATTACCCTGGCAACCAGGATATGGCAATTCGTCCGTTTTTTTGTCGCTTGTTTTTGGAGGTTCCTTAGCTTTTCTCAACGGTGCTTCCTTCCTCCTTCGGCACCGGTACAACTGTGACAGGCTGACAGCCAACCACCGAGGATGTCTCCTGCATCTTCTGCTGCTTCCAATACGGCCTGGCATTCCGGGGTTTCGCATGTCATGATGGATCACCATTGTATCACCATTGCGTTTTTTTCAAGATCAATATCGTTGTTTCACCATGTTTCCGAAGATGTTAAAATGGGAACAAATTATCCAACATGTCTGCAAACCCTACCAGTTTTCGCCTTTCCAAAAAGCAACCACTATTTTCCAGGTCCCATCTCAAACTGCTGCCAGGTTTTTCAAGGGGAGAAAACAATGATGCTTTGCTCTTTTTGCCCTCCAAGTGACCTACATGTTCCACTATCCCAAGGTTAACACTACATCCCAAGAGGAGACCGACTGGCAAGGAACTGTTGGTTAAGAAGCGATTCATATCGCATATGTGTGCGCTGAATTTTTTTTCTCTTCCGCTCTGCTTCAGGTGCAGCCGAGCTGGGTTTCTTGTGAATGCATGAAACCTGCATGACTCATCATGTGCCAAGTGCCATTTGAAATTGAAAGCTTCAAAGAAACCATCAAAGTTCCATATGATCCGCCCACTCGTTGAGATGTATATGTCCCAAACTGTCTTGCAGATCCTCTCGTGCACCTTCCAACTCCTCTGCGGTGGCTTCCATATCACCATCCTTGTCAGCAATCTGGATGAGCCTCAACATGGCAGCTTCCGTATGAAATAGACCTGACTCCCACTCTCTCAGTTCTTCTAAATCGAGAAGGTGGTTGCCATCCTTGTCCAACTTTTTGAAATCATCCTTCTCTTCTTCGCTCAACTCATCTGAAAATTCCCACATCTCTTCTGGGCTGAGATAACCATCACCATCTTTGTCCTTGTTTTTCATCACATCGTGGACTACCACATCTAAAACGTTTGGGTGCGTCTCTGGCAGGAAAAAGAACACTGCTTCCTCTGCGCTGAGAAAGCCATCCTTGTCCTCATCTGCTGCTTGGAATTTCTGCTTGTCAAAGGCTATTCTAGTGTCCATCTCCTTCTTCGCCTCCTTCTTCGCCTCTTCATCTGCATCATCTGGGGGTTGATGAAAATGTTGTAGGTCATCCAAATGCTCTTGCCATGATAGCTTTCCATCATCATCTTTGTCCAGATCCACAAGCATTGCAGAAACCTCCTTGCCAGTAATGACGTGGTGCATGTACGTGGCAAAGTTCACCACTTCTGCCACCGATACCTTGCCATCCTTGTCTTTGTCAATTTTATCATGCATCCTATGGAGCTGTTCCCGAGTGATAGGAGGCATAGGAGTAACAACATGAACCTCATCATTCTCATCCTGGTCCTGGTCCCCCAAATCTGCTTGCAGTTCTGCATTGCTATCCACCACAACACTGGCCATGGTCTCATCCTCCGTTGCCGTTGCGCCAGTGATGACGGCCATTAGGCTCAGCAACGAAAGTCTCCAGGCGACCATAGCGTCGGTTGAAAGGTGAGGCCAGAGGTAGCCGGTGGCCACAGGAAAACACTCAACTCAACAGCCCCTTTACCAAGCAAGTGTAGTTTTTGGGGGGGGGCGGAAGAGTCCAAAATGACTTGAGCTTATTTGTACTAAACTGGAAGATTTGTTGGGCTTATCTGCTGCACTAGACATCTTCTTGAACTTGACTTTGTGCTCATTGCCCTTCAGAATTGCGCCCCGCAGAAGAAATGTCTTCGAGATCAAAAAGAAGATCACAGATGCACTACAGCAGACATTACATTACATATTATCTACATTCAACCAACAAAAATGGTCGGTTTTTTCCTGGTGTTCACAAACCACCACTTGACTTCCCTACAATTTCCATACCCTTGGAACTGCCCATGGCCCCAGCCCTTCAACCCTGCCCAATTTGTCCACCTGGAATCTCTTCAAAGAAGCACTCAAGGCACATGGAGGTCGCCAGGTAGAGCCTCTAACAGAGGCAGGTTTCGGTCGTCGATTTTTTTCACACCTGCTGAACACAACTTATCAACCTTACCTTTTTGCAAGCTACTGAAATTTTGGAGTGATATGAAGAACTTAACTTTTTTTGTTGGGGGATGTTGGAGGGTTATTTCTTCAAAAACAAAGAGCCGGAAGATCCTTAAGACGTTAAACACATGTTCTCGTTGTTTTTTCGACCGGTATCTGGTTTCACTTATGCACTTTTTTGTTGGTTTTGAGGTGGTAAGTTTTGTTGATCTTGATTTCCTTTCGACCAATGAAGTTTTGCACGTTTTGCGGTGTTCCAATTCACCCAACAAAATCGGAGACGATTTTGCGTCAGCTGACCTTGGTTCGTGATGACTCTTTGTGACAACAGGTTCGTCTCAAGTTCTTAACGTTACGGTGGTAGCTGGGCTGTTTCTATTCGCAGGTTGGAATAGTCGCGCAGTGATTGTGGAGTGATTTTTTTGCTTTCTTTCGCTGTTCAAGTCAGGATTCGCGGATTCGCAATCTAAAACTGTTATATAAATGTCACCATGTTGAGGTTTTTATTTATGTCTCCAGCAGGATGATAAAATTCCCAAGGGACCAAATCTTGCATTTCTACGTTGATCCTCCAAGAGGGTCAGTTTCCTCAGCCACTAGACCTCCAACCATGGGGAGGTTCAAGTCTCTCCAAGACCAAAGTTTCAATGCTTCATTTTCGAAAAGGTCTACCGCCTATATATCTAGCTGGTGGTTGAACCGACCTATTCGAAAATATAAGTCAAATCAAAATTGCATCATATATATGCAGCTAGGGGTAAAAGTTCAAGAAATATTTGAAACCACCACCTAGGACCTAGATACAGTATGTTGCTTGACCAAAAGAAAATTTCTTGGGTCAAAAATGCCTATCCAACAATTTTTCCCACCAAACCCTTCACTTCAACTTCCCAAAGCGCTGCACTTTTGTTTTTGCAAATGGCGGGCGGGCGTGCAGGCAGCTTCCACGTTTGAAAAGGCCGACTTCCCACGTGTTCAGGGATCAAAAAAAAAACGGAACCAGGTCTGCCAACTAACGTGTCTGGTGATGTACAACATACCTCCAACAAAAACTTGAAGATGATCTTCACAACAAAAAACTTGAAGATGATCTGATCATATATGTCCTAAGTCGTGAGATATCTGTCACAACGTTATAAGACTTGATAGTTTGCGCTCCGAAGAACTGCTCTTGCAAAAAAGAGGCGTTCATGTTCGAATGTTTTGAATTTCGTTCAATTTTCGAAACCATCAAGTAAACTTTGGTCGATTCAATGTTGGTAAGGGGGTTAAGCAGACCAATCTTCCATAAGGTTAAAAACCCTGTGTCAGCCATGCAGTTAGAAAGAAAAGTAGCCAATGAGTTTGGAAGTGAGCCTCATAAAAACAAACATCATTCCACGCTCAAAATGAACATGTTACTTTCTCAAAAATGTATATATACTAAACATAAAATTAAAATCACCTCCTCAAACCTTAGGCAAATTCTTTTCTTCAGAAAAAAATATATACTCACTCATCCATCAAATCCATCATATCC
Source organism: Breviolum minutum Mf 1.05b.01 (assembly GCA_000507305.1). Taxonomy (NCBI): domain Eukaryota; class Dinophyceae; order Suessiales; family Symbiodiniaceae; genus Breviolum; species Breviolum minutum. The sequence goes on from DF239519.1 coordinate 164,192, forward strand.
ATCAGATCATTCTGTCTTTAGTCGTTTGGTTTTGGGATGGCTTGGCCCTTTTTGAGAAAAACCCGTTGGAAGTCGAGCTGCTTTCACCGCACCGCCTGGATTGGGATCGGATCATCACCGTCGGTCCCATCCGCGGCATCAGTGGCACCCACCGAAATCACCTCGCCAGCACTGGAGATCACCTGGAGATGTGTGTTTTTTTGGGGGGGGCCGTTGGCAAGGGAACCAACCAAACATATATGGGAAAAATAGCCGTAAGGGTGAGATCTTTTAGTGGGATGGTTTGAATCGACCATTTAAGATACTACCTCAACTGCAAAAAGAAAAAACACCAGGAATCTACTACGTACTGCTGATGTTCAGAAATCCCAAACAACCACCTGGGATGTATAAAAACCTTGTAAATAATGGGATAAACTACCGTTCACTCAACTGGTGAGTGAATCCCAGATTTCTGGTGGCCATCAACAGTAGTAACCTCACCAGGCGCAGTTTCTTGGAATCCCAGGGGCAAAGAAAGTCTGCTCTGCCGAAGGGATTCCATGGCGATCGATGGTCACGCCCCAAGGCGCCAAATAGAAACACTCACGGCCGCCTCGACAGGTAGGTGAATCAGAGAAAAATCATGGGAAAAACTCAGATCTCAAATTAAAAGTAACATAAACTCACAGAAACTAACAACATTCACTACATATTTTAGGTACATTATGAATGATATGATGTCTGGAATCACAAATTAAAGAGATTTATGCTTCATGAGCTTAGATTCGCTGTTTTTTTTACCCGGCTGCGCCTTCACGATGGGCTTTATCTGGTTCTGGACCATCAGTCTCCTCGGGTTCCTTTGGCACCTGCCAAAAGAATGCGTGGGAAGATTAAGTCCTAGTATTGCTCGAGCTTCTGGAGTCCCTGCACCGTCTAGTAACGTATACTCTTTGGGGTAGATTTGTGGTGCGAACAGAGTCTACTATTAATACTATATAAGGATACAAATGCAGCCCATAAGGGAGCTGATCATCGATAGTTGTTCCTTGATTCATTCATAAAAGTAGTTCCATCAATTTAAGATACATCTCCTGAACCTACCGTAAGTTCACCTGATTTTTTCCCTTCAAAAACTGAAGTTTTCCGGACCTTTTTGTAAGGCATTCCCAGCGGCACCTTGGGGCAGCACCCAACACCCAAGTGAATTGCTTCAGAATCCAAGGAGAACTCCAACTGTCCATCGCGATATGCAATCACCTCGTAACAGGGGTTGAAGTTTATTGATGCATTCGGTGTGGAACCCGGATGCAGTGAATGCAAAGTTAAGAAATATAGATGGTCAAAAACGTATCTTAACAACGAAGCACTTGCAAAATCTTGAGGTAAAAAGTTGAAATGGCTTATTTTTAGGATGATTTATCCTAAAAATATGTTTTCTGATTTTTTTGTGAAATGTATGAGTGAAATTTACGTGTTTGTTTATGTATGGTGGGTGGGCGGGCGGGACAGATTAGAACACGGTGACTGGAGCTATAGTTTTGCTGCCTGGAATTTTAGGTCGCTTGTTTGTTGCGCGGCTTGAAGATTGCTCGGCTAAAATCATGCAAGTATTTTGTAATGATGATACACCCAAGCATCATCGACCCAAGCAAATGGTGAGTGGCATGTGCATATATGCAATCATCGACATCTTTGCCTTGTGAATAAAATGGAACTTCCATCAGGTGTATATGAAGTATTGTGCTCGCAGTCTACACTCTTTTTGCGCTGCAGAGGCTGTGGCTTTCAGACGAAGCATTTTGCTTCACCAAGGAATTTTTCATCTTCTAAAGAAGATGGAAACATTGAAATCTGCACGGCTAAAAAGCCAGCACTTCAATCTCAAATCTCATGGTAGAGATATTTAATCTCATGGTAGAGATATAAGACGATTTCTGTCTCTTCCACGGCCCCAGAACCTTAGCCCTTTGAAGGGCTGATAAAGTGGTGCTTACGAAGCATTTTGGTGGTGGTCTGGGTGGTCTTGAGGGAGGGTAGAAAACTTAACCCATCATTTATATACAATTTGGCGACACGGGTACTTTCCCAGCGGCCACGAAGAAGCGTAGCTTCCATTGACAAGGTGGCCTGAAAGAAGGCTGTAGCACCTCCACGCCTCAAACTGTAAGGCCTAAAGCCTAGATGGGCCAAGCCGAAATCATTGGTCAACTTCTTGAACTGCTGCCTAAAAGACTGATGCGATTGATCCCACAGACAGCTTTCAAGACAGTTTTGCGATTTCCGTATGTCAAGGAGAGTTCGCAGCAAGGTCAGAACCAAATCATCCTGTAACGAAATGGCTTCCGAAACTGAATGGCGACGACCTGTTTTGGTCAGCTCCAATCGGAGCAAGCCATGGTTCTTTCCGATGATAAGATCTGTCCCTCTGACCTTGAGAAGTTCACCCGTTCTTAAAAGTGCATGGAAGCCTAAAAGCAGGCAGGTCGCCATTGACAGCTGCTTTCGATGTAAGGCTAAAGCACTCATACCTCTGACCAGCTGTTGGGTTAGTGGAGGCGCCCTTGCAGGTACCTCTATCTTCCTCCATGTAGCAAACAATTTCCAAGCATGAGGAATCTGCCGCTTTGTACCTGGTTGAAAGAAGTGTAGAGCTGAAAGGGCATCTCCAATGGTCAGAAGGGGTTCCCCCTTTCGCCACATAGTTCGTATCCATTTGCAAACTTTCTCATCTAAAACTTCAAAGGAATAAATGTGAGTGAGAGAAGGCATCATCTTACGAAGCGCATTGTAATATCTGGTGCGAGTCTGCTCAGTGAGTGATGCATCTTCCAAGTCAACGTTCTTCCTTTGTCTTTTCCGCTCAGCACGGGAGAATCTCCCTGCGAGCAGTGTGCCGGGACGCTTCATCCGTAGGATTGTCTATAGAATCCACATGCGCGAGGACGAGGGTGAGATTTGTGGCCAAAAGATGAGCATTAAGGAGTTGTAGCTTTCTTTGCAACTTTCGACTGCCTGATCGACCTTTCGTGATAATACTTATGCACACATATGAGTCACTAAGATGAAATATCCTGGCCTCGAAGTGGTGTAAATGACCAATGTGATACTTCACTGCTAACAGGATTGCCTCAAACTCTAATGCGTTAATATGCTCCTCTTTTTGCCAGGACACTTTGAAAACATTTTTCCAAGTCCACCATGAAGCTGAAACGGCTTGACGGGGGAAGTTTTTCTTTGACAACACTTCACCAGTAATAATACGAACATCAGCTCCAGTATGGTCTGTTCGGCTAAGGAGGATTCGATTCAAATCCTGGATTTCCATCTTTGCAGCCAAATGTTCCGGAGCACCATAAGCTAGGTTCCTGGTCAGAGGGGCAGAAAATACCGGTGGTGCTCTAAAACCAGGTGCCATCCCCATCCTATTGGCAAGCTGATGGTAATGCATCCGTGGAACAAATCTGAAGCTAAGGGCCAAAGCAAAAATACTGAAGGAATAGATCGAAAAGCTTTCACCTAAAAGTGAACAACGGACATCCTCAAACCTTTGCTTATTTGCGCTCACTTCGGAAGCTGTCATGCAAAGACGGGTATGTGAGTACCCCATACCCGAGAAGCAACTCCCTTTCAACTGCTGATAGCAACCTCCATGAACCTTCCTTTTCGGGGTTAACAATCAAAAACTCGGACCTATACTGGTAAGGTGGGTACCTATAGTTATCCGACTGCCACCGTGAGCGGGTGCTCTCATCTGTTTTCTTCAGACCAGCAGGTGATGGCGGTGGTCGCGTACGAGGCATACTTTTCATGCAAGTGGGAAACACTGACCCAGAAAGCTCTCCAGGCCATTCTCTTCCAGGCTCTATCCAAGCCTCTGTCGAAGGGTAGTTGGCCTTTGCAGTTAACTCTTTCCAGTAGAGCCTTTGCGCCACCTCCAGACCATCCATAGTACCTTCAACCACTTCAGAGCACCAGGCATATCTAGGCCGGCTCATTGGGACCGCGTCTCGGCAATCTACCCGGTAGGGCTGGCACTTCAAAGCTCTCGAAATTGCTTCTGCGGCTTCATAGTCCATTGATGCCACGTTTTCAAAGACATGCTTGATCACCACTCTGCCTCTGAACTCGCTGTGGAGCAACCCCAAAATCCTAGGCAATTCCCAAAACAAGCTGCTCAGGGGACTTCTAAGTTCAGCCTGCCACTCTTTGCACTGGAGAGATCGTTGCAAGGAAAGCCAGCCCAGGTATGAATTTCTTCAATGGTTACATATCGATGAGCCCATTCTCGAACCAGCTCAGGAGTTATACTACGGACATCTCTGTAGATCTCGCAGTTCGGCCAATGCCTTTGGGTAACCCGGTTTCCCTCTTTGTTAATGTCAAAAGCAATTCTTCCCACTGGGCTCACGCCAACCACATCGTATGCCCGAAACGCTCCTCCTATACCGTTGAATAGGCTTATCACAAGCACGGGAATGACCCCAGCTTGCAGCTCTTGCACCCGGAACGCTGCTGTGAAGTCTCTTCCTTGCCTTGTCAATGAATCACTAAGCCCCACAGCTCCGCCAGTTCCTGATGCATCCGACGCTGTAATCTTCTTTGTCACTTGTGCTCCCAAATGACAATGCATAAGAGGACTGAGCAGGATAGCGTGCATTAGTTCTTGTCGGACCTTCATTACCAATTGCGGGGATGACTTCTTAGGGCTACTAACAAAAGTCCATACATCATTGAAAAGGCACATAGTGGGTCTCCTGAATTGCATCAAAAACACCCATCGCCCAGCAACGATTTGTACCCACTTCTTTACCAAGAATCTTTGGGCTAACAGCCAAAGAGTAGCCCGGACCACCCCCAAAAAGCGTGATGTTGATCCTCCTACCATCTTCTCTCCTCCATTGATCTCGGCTCCCAACTCCTCAACACGGCCACTGTCTACCACCATCTTTTTCTTCGATGAGACCACGCCTGCTCTGCCCCAAACTTCTTCTGCAAGCTCATGACAGATACGACCTTGAGTAGCCGGATCTGGAGGAACCAAGCGCTCAGCCGCTGCGAAGTTATCCAAATAGACATGCCACCACACTCTTTGCTGTCCCCTCGCTTTGCTCAACACATCCGTCATAAAACGCGGCAGACCTTTGGTGCGTCGGACTTGTCCAGCAGGGTCCAATCCTCCTGTAAGAAGTAAGTTCTCTGAGACTTCTTGCATTATGGATACGCTTGATATCCACCCCATCGGGATGACATTGCAAGCCAGGACAAAGTCCAGCTCACTGTCCACTTCGGCGGCACCTATGTCATACCCCTTTGCATGTATATTGAATGCCAAATACTTCTGCCACTGAACAGGAAGCTTGAATAAATAAAATGCAGATGACATGTCACTTTGGAATAATCGCAATTCTTCATCCCCTTCCAGCACCGTACTTTGCCAGGATGTTATTGAGGGTAATCCAGCAACAGTGCCCTGGAGTTGGGTAAGAATTTCGTTACTTGGCACCAAATTCATTATTAGACGAAATACTTTCTTGCCAGATGGCAAGAGAGTTGGTTTCTCAACCCCAAACATCCCATTTAATATGGGTTTTCCATCAACTTCCACTACCTCCCTCAAAGGAATCCACTGACAAATGTTCCTTCTTATCAGCTCCTGAGCCAAGGCACCTTGGTCTTCAGTCCTCATGTGGATCTTCCCCGGCGGCCTCAATTTGTTCAACAGTTCACGACTCTTCAAACACTTTTCCGGATGCAAAAGAAAATCACGTGTTTGAGGGCTTACCCAAAGAAGAGTGTCAATTGATCCACCATGTTCAGGAGGAGGTAGTGAAGGTAAAATTTGTTCCATGGTTAACATTTGACAAGTACCTAACTCTTCTCCACCATAGCCAACACGTCTTGATTTCAAATCTTTTTCGATGGCATCGACCTTTGGTGGGATCACTTCATCCACCGTGCATCTTCGGGCTACCGATCTTCGCATGGTGTCTACGGCACGTACTTCCAAAGCTGTCCAGGGGCCTACCTCCAAGGTGGCCTTAGGACATGCTAATTTGTTACAGCCGTGAACTACCAGCAAAGTCCAAGCCTCTTCTCCCCACCTTGTTGAAAAGTCTTCATCAAAACACTTCAGAAGATCTTCTTTCAGCAAAATGTTCCTAAAATCTTCCAAAGATCCTTCTCTGATTGGGAATACTGAAGCACGTTTCCTTTTGGAGAAGGACCTGGTCTCCGCAGCTTTCAAATCTAAAAACATGTTACGGCAAAACCCGCCTGTACAAAAATGATCTGGAAAGAAATTCAGCCGAATGAAAATCCAGGCCAATCCACAACCGAGTTGTCGGTAAGTGTGGGCACCTTCAAGCAAAGTTTTCAAACTGCTTAAGTCAAGAAGAGATTTCTCGGCCTCTGCATCCGGTCTTCCATGCAAAGAGCCACGGCTTATCGCCAGCTCCTCATTTCTCCTCCTTATCTTTATCACTTGTCTGCTGGAGCTTCCTTCTGTTGGCCCCAGTCTCCTCCCTTCTTGTTCCAATCCTCTTTTCCTCCTCCGGGGGCATTCCAATGCCCTTTTCCTTTTCCTTTCTTGCCCTTGTCTTTTCCTTTCCCTTTCGGGTTCCAATCGTCTTTTCCCTTTCCTCCTTGGCCATATTGCCCACGACGTCTTTTTCCCCAATACTGAGGCTCCTCTCCAAGCGCTTTTGCTGCCATCTTTGCATGCCTTCGAGTCTGCAACAGCAAGCTTGTGGATGCTGCTGTCGTTTCTTCCAAAGCATTGATTTCCAAATGCTTTGCAGCCGTCCAAGAACTGTCCAGGATCGACTGGTGCAAAGCTAGGAAACGTGCAGCTAGACTGTCCCCTAGGAGATCCAGCTGCCCTCTCCTTAAGCCGTCGGAGCTCCCAGCTGAGGCCTCAATATCTGAAAGTAACTGACCATCTTGATCCCCGCATCGGCCCGATGGCCAGCTGGGAGTGCCACAGTTGCCGATTGATCCAACTGGTCTCGAGCATGTTGAAGTAGAAGTTCTAGAACCGAGCCTGGCTTCTCCCTCGACTTCCTTCGAAGTGCCTCGTATTCGGGTCCTGATGAACTCCCGTCCTCCGAGAGCCCGCTGCAATCTTCTTCCGAGGAGCTCGTCGAGCTGCTGTCGTCTCCTTCGTCTCCTGGTGGATCCCCGCCATGGCCTGTTTTGCCTTTCCGCTTTCTTCCTGAATCCTTCTCTTTCTTCTTCTTCTTTTTCTTCTTCCGACCCGACTTGTTGGTAAGGATCTTCAACAACGCCTTCGACATCTGATTCGCTGTCAACTTCCCTGTTGACTTGCTGTGATGCTTGCCTTTGACTTCCTGCACTGCCACGGCCTGCTGTATCAACCGGCCTTGCAAGCCTCGCGTAGTGAAATCTCTTGTATCCTCCTCCTTGGGTTCCTTCGTCCTCCTCTTCTTCTTCTTCCCGGCAGCCTTCAAACCTCCTAAAGGCAGGGCTGGAACAAGTTCGGTCCCAGTCGCCAGGACATCGCCCGGAACAGTTTCTGATTCTTCCTCGTCTGAAGAAGCAATCTCCTCTACATCGCCCCCATGTGTCTTTTTCTTCTTTTTCTGTTCCGAATCCTCTTCGTCTCCTTCGTCGCCCAGAATGCTGGCTCGTATAGCGGCCAACTTGTCCTTGAGGGCTCTCTTCTTTTCCTTCGACATTGGCTCCTTTTCTCCATCTTCGCCAACCTTCTTCTTTCGCTCTCCTCCTTCTCCAGAAACACCTTTTCCAGGTGTCTTTTTCTTCGCGGCCTGTTTCTCTTTTGGAGCCACGTACTTTTTGCCTTTGTCTGGCTTCTCCTCGTCTCCATCCTTTTGCAATCCTTGGTATAACCTTTTTGCTCGGCTCTTGCCAGCAGTGTTGAAGTACGGCGGATCGAAGTCCTGATACTCGAAGAGCCGCACTCGGGTGGCATGGATATCGTGATGATCTTCTAATCCACAAGGAGTGGCAACACAAAGGTGTATGGTCCCTACCTTTCTGTCGAACTTGGCCATCAACTCGTCCTTTGCCTCGCCTTCGGCTGCGCTCAAGAACTTCACCTCGAGTACCAATCCACCAGCCAATGACAAAGCCACTTTTACAATCAAGAAGGCAGCCCATTCCTCTTGTCCACTGGGCCAATCGCTGTCGGCCAAGTAGACTTCGATCACATTGCCTCTCACAAGGTTTAAAGAGGCCCATTCCTCCTCTTCGAAATGCACCTCCAATCCAGCGTGGGTGTAGTCCGCCATTTCTAACGCCGTGGGGGCGAAAGATGGCTTCTACGTTCCAAACTTTGATCCCAAAAGTCCTGGGGCAGAGCACGGTGTACCCTCGCTCCTGGATTTTCAAGAGTTCTTGCCAATCGCTTGTGTTTCCTTCCTCCTCGCTTCTTCCTTCGTTTATCCTTTCCTTCTTTCTTTGAATCTTTATAGCTCTTCTTTTCCTTTCTATCTTCACGTCCTCGTCGGCCCTCTCCTTGTCCAGGCTTTGTTGAAGACCTTTGAGGAGGAAGCTCCGGCTCAGGAGGTCTTGATGTACCAGGGGCACGTGCTCCAGGAACTGCAGCTGCCTCGGATCCACTTTCACTTTCGTAGGTGTATTCCGACTCCCCAGGCTCGGCTTTCACCAGCCCTTCTGGAGCTGAAGACTTAGGTCGTGGAAGTGGGCTTCTCTCACGGCTTCTGCCAGAGCCTGAAGCTACCCCTCCAGGATTGTCAGGTCTTCGAGGCTTTGCCGCTTCACTTTTCGCCCTTGCTGCAAGCCCCGCGTCTAGGTTCCTTAACTCACGAGTGTGCCGGGCCGCAGCAACCAGCACCTCGTCAGCCACAGAACGGACAGCTGCAGTTCCCCACTTTCCTGTTATGGCGTTTCCTAAAGACTCCCAGGCACTACAAACTATGCACCAGGTGTCTCCAGCCAAAGCTTCTCTTTGGCGACACTTATTACAAACCATCTACTTTTTGTTGCTATGAACCGAAAAACGCAGCACAAGTTTCAACTGCTCACACAAACTGTTCGAAGAACTAACTAGTAAATCAAAATAAATCAAACAAGCTGCCGCAGCTACACATGCTTCCCGCTGCAAACGCGTCAGCGCCCGCCAGCATTCTTTCAATGTAGCGCCAGAGGAACGTGGAAAGGCCGCTGTCATGGATTGCCAGGCTGACATGGAATCGACGACCTTGGGCGTTCAGGTCAACCCTCAACGAAAACCCTTTGGTAAACTAACATGGCCCATGGCTGACTGGCACATCCCCATTCTTCAATAGGAAATACATCGACTCAATCAAAGGGTCCATTTTAGAATTGGCTCTGTTGGTTTCATGGAGTGTACCATAGATGGTTCATGGCTTAGTGGAGAATAAGTACATAGCTCCTGCTAACATTGCCGTTTCACAAGGTCATAACCAAAAGTCATCAATCTCGGGCCAAACATCCACAGACAGCCTGACCAAGCTATAAAAGACCATGACCTGCAATCCATCAGGAAGAAATCCCCATCCCCACCCAACAACTGCCCCATCCAGCCCATCCAATAACCATGACACCAGCAGCCCAGCCGTAGGGTTCTGCGCAAAGATCTGTCGCAATCCACTGAGCTGCTTCAACAACTCCAAAGGCTCGGCGGGGCGGAAGAGCAGCAACCGTCCCAAGGCCTCTAGGACTCAGCAGGTAGATCTTCAACTCAAACAAACCATAGGAAATCACTGCAAATTCGTAGCCAGGAGACGTGGGGGGCCTAGCCTAAGTCTCATCCTCCCCTACCCTTCTTTCCTTGTTGACCCCCGGATTTACCCCACTAGAAAACCAGCCTCAGTGACCACATCTGCCACATCCAGCGCACAACGCCCTGCACGGTCCTGGAGGAGTGGTGGGTGGATATCTTTTGGCAGGTGTGAAATGGTGAAGTCAAGTTGGTCGCAATCTTAAGGAAGTTGAAGTTGTTTTCCCCTATGTATGTATCTGGCATATCAGGAGTTTTTGTCTGTTGTTTTCAAGTCCGTGTTTTTTTCAGGTGGTTTCAACAACGTTTTGCCTGATGCAACTGTGACTATTGGACCTGCAAAACCTTTGCAAGGAGCCACACGTCAAAGGCATTGTCCGCGTCAATCAAGACCGATGGCAAGCCATGCCCGCCACAGGTCTTAGGAAGCAAATGGGTCGCCAAAATGCTGCGTAACAAGACCGACTTGCCACTGTTCGCCTCGAGAAGACGATCAGTTGTAGGGAGTTGGGTTTGGAAGGGATGGGGAATTCAGGAATCCCTACAGCATGGATGGAACTGGATTTAATCTTGATTCCAATATGTCTGTGATATGGCCATGGTATCACCATGAACTAGTCCATGAAGACAGTTCCTTCTTTTTGAAGGTTCTGTTCTTGTACATCCAGTACGAAGACGCATCGTGGTTGACATAATGTCCATATGTTCTTGTACCCAAAAGAAAGAACCCCATAAAGAAAAGCGTGGAGCTCAGTATTACTATATATACTGAATAATGAAATATTGCACAGTGCACATATTTAAAAAAAAGCACCATCAATCATGAATCAATATACTAATCATGATGTTTTCTCGCCCTCCCTTCTATTTCTTCACTTCCTCCAAGCCACCTCAGCCATGCCACTGGTCCCCCCCAAAACCCTCGCACCTCCCCATGCAGAACCACGGTGTAGCCAGGACTTAAGATCTTCCCAGGCAGATGTTCATCTAAGCATGGCACTGAAGTTCGACTGCTGCGCAGCAATTGGAAGAGATCAAAAGCCTTGGTGTGAGATACTGAAGGAGATCTTGATGTGTGAATTAGTTGGTTCAACGAAACTTGAGTTCTGGAGTTTCACACTGAAAAAGGTTCCGAAGACTGAATACTTTCCATTGAAACTAAGGACTGTTCGTGTCCTCATCTTCTTCATAACTCAAACAACCTTACAACAAACTTCTCCACTCCTATGTATTAGCAGGAAGTCCCAATTGCTTCAGAGTTTCGAAACTCATACCACTGACGACCGAAAACTGGAACCCATCAAAGGCGTAAAATCTTCCCCATGTTTCTTGCTATGATTTCGTGCTGCGCCACCCATTGCCTTTTGATCGGACAAATTTTTGACGGTGTTTTTACTCCACATACCAAGGCACCGTCTCATTTGGTGCAACCAACTCTGCAGCTTTCTTCGGAGCCACCATGGTTTCAGGGAGACCAAAGTCGGCTCGGCCCAGCACCGATGACGTATACCCCGACTTCGGTGATTCCAATGTGCAGAGTGGTTGGATATGGTTTAAGTCCATACAATTCTACTGGATGTTTTCCAATTGAAATATACTACATAATACTACATAGTCATGAGTCATACTCGTCAAAGAGGGGTCAGTTCCCCAATCCGTCCATATCATTTCATGTAATGCTTCACCGGTGCTGGCCAACTTCAGCAGCGCTATCGGCTATCCCAAAGTGAATTCACGGCCAAGCGGGCAAGCCTTTGAGGATTTGGATCACAGATCTTTAAGCTGCCAACTCAGATTCTTTCTGAAAAAAACCCACCGAAAATGCATCAGCAATTATGTGGAACTGACCTTAAATAGGGCGCATGTTGTAGAGAGTTTGTCAAGTTCTGGAAATATTGTGTGTTTTGTCACTTTCATGTTCCCTTATTCTACCATCACCACCACTCCATGAGTAAATCCACCCATTTCTAGCCTACACTAAGGTGTGGTCAGGAACCTAATGGCAACTCTATAACTCTCTCCCAAATTGCTCCACATAATTTTCCTGATTGATGATTAATACCAAATACCTTGCTCCATTTATCGCTAAAGTCATGCCACCACCTTAAAACCCCCTTTGGCCACTCGCGAATTCACCGACTCGGCACGTCGTCGGTTCGACTCACTCGATTCCACTGGTGGACGATCCAAGTTCTGGTTTGAAAGGATGGTGAGAAAAATACGTGCTATGAAGGTGAAAGGCGTCTGCCCTCTAGTTTAACAGTTTAACAGTTTTACCACCTGGAAAGGATCAATGGCTCAACTCCCATTAGTCTTGGTTTATCACGGCCCCTTATGAAAAAGCCACCTTTTGGGAGTGGCGATCGCCATCTACTTTCAGTTCGGTGTAAATGCTCGTCAAGAGTTGTACAATTCAGAAATTGTCAAGTCGCCAAACCATTTCCACAACCTACCACTTAAGCCAAAGAATCGGCAGCAGAATTGATGGTGGTATTTCGGGCTCCAACCGGAGGTACTAACTGAGACATGTATTGCTCCATCATGACGACTGCAAATGCTTGCCAAAGCTTCGTTTTCCGTGGGAAGTATGGCCATTTGAAGCATGATTGGAGGTTGAGTAGCTGAGCAATGGATCAATCAAATCTATCTGAACATCTTCATACCTCCTTTTCCATACAGATTCAGAGGAGTTCTCAAGGACATACTATCTGTATAAATTCTCACTGGCCAATAAACCCCAAAGTGCAACCGGTGCCTCCGACTCTTAGCTGCAAATCACCTGGACAAGCGGAGATTTGGAAGTTTCTTATTTTGAATGCAACGGAGGATGATGTTGATGAATGTTTTCTACATGTTTTTTTGCCAGGGAGCACCAGGGCTCTCAAAAGGAAATAGCAAGGCAGTGACAGAAATAGCTCAGTTTCTCTCGTCTTGAACCAGTCTGCTTGATATTTGATCATGTGACGGGGCCATTTCCTTCCTTAAGCCCAAAACCAACCAACGCAAAAGAATGAAATGAATTGCAAATTGTCAAGACTTTCACAATCTATACCTATTGGTCAAGCTCTCTCTACAACGCTGCAGGTCATAGATCCACTTGAAAGCACCTACCACAACCAGACAAGTTGGAGACCTTCTAAGAAATTTTCTACACACGCCATTTTCAAGGGCTATAAAAAAAAGATCCTGAAACGAATCCAATTCTCGAAAATTGGGCGTCAAAACTGGTCTAGACTTTGGGTCGTTATCGTTCCCATCCCCATCATCCCGCTCCCAGACTTGGCACCTTCCAGTCGTTGCATGTCCTCTATCACCTTCATTGAGGTTTCATCACCTTAGGTTCGAAACCAACGAAATGTACCATTAGACCAATCAAAATGGGCAAGTGCCAAAGCGTATCTGAAAAACCAGAGGAGAGGATAACTCAAATTCAAACTTATACACATTAGTTTGACTAAAAGTTGCGGCTTCACTTCCAACTTTCAGAATATATACACCCCAGAAAACTTTTGGAAGGTGTTTTTCCTTTCCAAAGGGTAGATGTTTGAGGTGCATTCAGGTTTTCGGGAGTGTATGCGTCAGGTAGGCATGCAGCAAAACTCGGTTTCCTGAGACAAAGACCAAGAGCCATCAACTCCTCCTGTCCGACATCAAAACTGTCCCAGGTGCACAGATGTAGTGTAATAAATATAAATATATGAACCAACATTATATATATCTATATACACATGATGTATGTAATTATATACTATAGTTAAATTGATTCTCCAACTATCCAACTACAAAAGGGGGGGGGAACATGGCAAACTAGACGTTCTTGCCAGTGGATTTTTTTGGCTTCAAAGGCTTCAAGCACCTGCCTGTGCCACCTCTTGATGACACCAGCGCAGCTGCGCTTGCAAGACTTGATGGACCTCAGGAAGGACAGTGTCGTCCTCATCCTGAATCCTCGTCGTCATCGTCGTCATCGTCATCGACGTCAACATTGTTTTGTATCATCTACGGACCCTTCCAAACTTTTGTTGGAGGACAACGGCATCCAGAATTCGTTTCTTGTGACCATCGTCTCGGGACTTTCCCCAGCAAAAAAGAAGTTCACAGAACTACGAATTCCTCAAAATCATCTCGGTATACATAAGGAATAGAAATATGCCACCCAAAAGCTTTCAATCAAAGACCTTACCTTTTTTGGCATTTTTTGGGGCAAGACGCATCTCCAAGCAACTTACTCCAACCCTTCCCATCTTCATCCAATTCTTCCTTAACTGACTGCGACGGGTTTTTTTAACGGGAAACAACAAACGACCAACCAGGCTGCCGAAGGTTGACGGAAGAAAAGAGCTTCGTCCCAGAGCTCCTTCCCGAGAATGGATGGATATTGAAACAATAAACTTATCTTATCTATAACACATATACATACATATATATATATACATACACACGTTGATCTTCAAAACGCCAATCATTTAAAAAAAACATTGCGTTTTGCCGTCTCATGTTAATATCACAACCTTGTCAAAGGATCAACTTCAAGATTCGAATTTGGATAGCTTGAAACAGAATGGAAGAAATGAGGGAATCATGTCCCCAATTTTCAATTCTATACCAATTTTACACCTGTAAATGTTCATACTCCAACACAGCTATGATTCCCTCCCTACCCAGGCGTATTGGATTTTTTGCATGCCATTCCGTTTCTCAGAGTTGGGTTTTCGCAAGTCTAAATGCTTTTGATCAGGACATTGAGCAATGTACTTGTCACATACAAAATGCTGTTTTGAGGTCTCACCGTTGTTAACATCGCTCATCATGTCACCACCTAAACCTGCCAGCTATACCATTCAACAGTACATTTTGGTACTACTTCTGCAGCTCCCCCATTTCTACTAAAACTAATTTTGCATGTGGAAGCGAGGAACCCTACAGTGATATAGTGCTGAGAAGCGCCCCAACATGCAGTTGTTGCATAAGTATATCTCCAGTTGGATGTGTTTTTCATGTTGGGTACATCCCAAGCAGCATCTGTATCGTGCGACCCCTCTCAATTCTATAGACAGGTTCTCTCCTCTGCTGGAAGGCTGCAAGTCCATTCTGGAAGTCTGTTCAGTGTGAAACTTCAACTTTCAAAACTTCAAGGAAAATGAAGACATGCATCACAACATCTCACAACATCTCACAACATCTCACATCAAAACCTAAGATCAGTTGAACAAATGACAGGTAGTTTCGTGATCAAAGACCACCTGCAAGTTCCGGAAGGCGCTTCGGCACGCACCTTTCTAAAGGCCCTTTCCACGGCCCCAACCTGTGATGGATTGAGGTGTCAGGAAACACTTCCGTTTGTCAAGTCCTCCCTATCATTGGATCCAGTTGTTCTTGTTTTCTGCTGGAGTGGCTAGGGTTGAGAGGAAAAAAACACTTGTTGTTTTCCAATTCCAAAGCAAAAAAAATTGATTTGAACACTTGAACTTCAGCCAGTCGACGACAACCATCACTTTCTACCACAGCGGCCCCCTCCTCCACATAACCCTCCGCCAGGTGTTTCCTAAGGCAAGTTTTTTTGGAGATGTTTCTGCCATGTTCGTGGATGTGTGGGTCCAGGAAAAGAAGCTTTAGGTTCTCCGAGGATCATAACATCACCTTGGAAAAGAATTTGTCGTGAACTAGCTATAGCTGTCATTGAAAATGCATGAAAATACGTCGTTTCTTAGCAGTAGACTGACTGTGGTCCTCCTAATAGTCATCGCTGCCATTATCGTCTTCATACTGTGGTCATGATCACCATCATCATCATCATCATCATCATCATCATCATCATCATCATCGTCATCGTCATCGTCTTCGTCATCGTCATCGTCATCGTCATCATCATCATCATCATCATCATCATCATCATCATCATCATCATCGTCATCGTCATCGTCATCGTCATCGTCATCGTCATCGTCATCGTCATCGTCATCGTCATCATCATCATCATCATCATCATCATCATCATCATCATCATCATCATCATCATCATCATGCCAAGCATGCCAGGATAATGGATCAAAAGAAGTCCCCTTTCTCTTTTTCCGATCGTCCCGACTGCCAACTGCCCTTCAACCCCGGGACTTTGCCAACAGCAAATGCCTGCGGCGATGCCACCAAATGTGTGATGGCAGTCAGATACAGTCAGCGGATGACAACGTGGAGGCAATTAAGAAGAACAACAACGGCATCTGTAACTCCGGAGCCTATATTGCAGAAGCTCCCTCCATCTCCTCAACAAAGTGCTTTGGAATTTGGAGAGCTCTTTTTCTGTAGGAATGGAATATGTTATTTGGCCAAATTACAATACTATTTCAGTATAACCTAGATTTCCCTGAAATTTTCGGGGATTTCCGTTACTAAACAGCCATTTGGGTCCCGGTTCCATCCATTTCCCTTCCTCTATCGCTATCTTTCGTGAGGTTTGCCGTCCTTTGGATGCACTGGGCACTTCGAAGGTAAGAGACCTCATCCACTCCTGGTCGTGGCCCACGCACCCTTAGCAAACACTGAAAAAACCCGAGTTCCGAAACATATCTCAACTCATGCAGTGAAACTCCCTCACATCAAAAATGTGATGTTTTTTTTGGGTAAGAGACTCCATCATAGACTCGTAGATCTACATCATCACTTCAACAAAGTTTTCTCAAAATATCACCCTACACCAAGGTCCGCACAAGAAGGATGGGTCAAGAGCCTGCTGAAAACATAAATCTGGAGCTGAAAAACTTCAAAAATTCAAAATGATTGATTGCAGTTTTGGAAACCTCCAGTTACCTCGCAGCCAGAAAAAACACTGACTGCTGCAACCCTTCCACAACTGAAGTTTCAAAAAGGGCGGTGGTGAAAGCCCTTTCTCCACGGTTCGCGCTTCCCCCCCACCCCTTCCTCCACCCGAACCTGGGTCGCTTCTGTCACCTTCCCAAGCTACAAGGTGAAACACAAAAAACTGCCATCGTTGAGTGGTGGTTTTTATAAAAAAATGATCCTCACATTAATATGACCTCTCTACCGTCGTAAAATTCGTCCGAAGGAGGAGCTTCCCGTCGTTTTATCTACCACCTCTGAGGCCAACCACTTTCCCCCCAGGTTGGGAAGTCTGACAGGACATTTCCCACACAAATTGGCGCCTCCGCCGAACTTTGAGTGAAACTGCCTCGTGGCACAAATTTGCCTTGGGATGCACCATCTGCCCCCAACGGAAACCCAGGGCGGCTCTCGGGAGAATTTCAGCCATCACTTTGGTTGAGGAATGTCCTGTTTGATAGTGATCATCCATGATCATCCCTTATGGTGCAAGAAATGGGGTCCAAAATCTTTGCACAAAGTCCGCTTTGAGTGTAGAAGAATTACACTGGACCCACATCATTGCGCAGACTTACCTTCCTTAGCTGCAAAAGCTATCGGATGACTATCGTGACAATGGGCTCCCTCCTGGCAGCTGGAAACACCAAACATTTCAGGCACATAAAATGGAGGTACCGTACTCACCTATATAAGCTGTATGGATACGGCTTATGTAAGGGAAAACCCTACCCCCAAAATTAACCTTATAAGGTTGCAGCATCTCCATTTTTGGATACCTGAAAACTTTTGGTGATTGAACCGAGCTTACTCACGTGGCAGAGGTGGTATGCCTCTTGACCTACGGCCAAGCGGAGGCGAAAAAGTGTGCCTGTTTTTGGGGGGATGGCATATGATACACCCGCAGAGACCGATGCATATATATATATATATCACATATACACAATATGTAGATAGATAGATCCGGCAAATCGATACAAATATCAATTATCGCTAGCATGCATCATGGATGTAGGTGATTTACATAATGTACAAATATCCACGAAATAATATCTCTCTCTATACTAAATGCAGATGCATATGGATCTGCATGTGAATGTGCACGCGGCATGAAAACAAAACAAAACACGGAAAACATCCTTAAAGTACCACAGCATCTGAGGAAATATCTAGAAAAGTAATGGAAAACATGAGTGTCGCTTGTAACTCCCTGCCTAGATCCACAACAAAAACAACAAAAAAAACAAAAACCTCAGACATCCTCAGACCTTTTTCTTGCCGTCGCCATCCCAACCCCCCTACCATTTTCCGCTCAAATGCCTGGAAACACCAGGCACCCGGACATGCCATGGGAAGTGTCACCCGTCAAAGGGCCAAAGAAGGACCTGAAGGAACAGGAACACATCAGTGTTTTCCGCTGAAAACCAGGCAGAATCACCATTTCGCATTGTATAAAGTGGTGATTTAGAAGATATGGGTCATATGATCAATAACATCGTCCCCATAATTTTCAGTGCTTTCCATCTTTACAAATGGAATGCGCCCATCCAAATCACGTGTGGGGTCCGACGGCTTCTTCCATTTCTTTACTTTTGGTCCTCATTTTCACAGGACTTCACCAAGAATTACATCCCAAAAAATGACAACACCATGTCCCAATGTTGGTAATTTTCGATTTGCCTGCGTAATAAATCCAAAAATGAGGTGGATCTTAGTGGGAAAACGAAATCTTCCACAGTCTCCAAGGCCAACAAGGGACGCTTCAGATTGCAGTTGTTGCAACTGCTTCTGCCAACCTCCAGGATGACAAAAAAAATGCTATGAACATTGGTTGAAAAAGTGTTTCATTGTTTTGGGTAATATGCAAAGGCGAAGGTGTTCATTAACATTGCGCAAGGCAATGTATAAAACACATGGGGCAAGTACATAATATCATCATGTCTGTATACTAAGTCCAGGCTGTCTTGCCATACCAACTTGAGAAAACATGAAGAAACCAAGAAAACATCCCCTCTTCAGAAAAGACAAGTGCGGGAAGATCCTACCCTTCCCCCAAAAAAAATTAGCTCAAAACCTTGGAGGATTCCATCAACTGTCTGTCTGTCCTAGCCTTCAGGTCTTGCCCCCTCCATGACACCAAGTCATTGGCAACTCTGAATCCACACGAGGTAAATCTCCATGGATGAACGGCTCCGCGGGCAATGAAGTTCAGGGATGATGGTTTTTTTCTCCGTAATTTCCAACCGTATTACTGCAATTCATCGACCACAAAAAAAAACAGATGGAAACAAAAAAACATGGGATAATTTGTTCATCCAACTTTTAAAGAGGCAAAATAAATCAATAAATTTAAAACACAGTCATGGAGAGAGATCTTGTACTAAAGTTGCTAATGAAACTGTCAGTAGATTCGACTTTCCCATCTTAGTGCACATTACTGTCATTAGCCCCCGGGGGCCATCATTCAAAACCTGAAAGAAAACCGGGGAAATTTGTTGCGGATGACACTTCGCCTTGTATCTTGCCTTTAAAAAAGGTCAAGAGTCAAGAAGCTTTTTCAAGCTTTAATATGGCGGTTGGCAAACCCTTTATCTGGATTTGATCATCTTGTTCATTCATCTGTCACGTGTCCGGCAGCTGGCAGGTACCACAGTTCCAGGAGAAGTATCCAGCTGCTGGTGGATCTAAGCAAACTCACATGTGTCTTTTCCAAATCACGCATCTCATTGAGGTGTTGTTGTTGTTTTTTTTTTGTGGTTCAGCTCCACCAAAAATACAAAGAAGGTGCACCAACAAAATCACGCAGAATCATATGTAAATTGAATAATATCATTGATTTCATGTAATACATGCCCTTTTGAAAGACATCTATAAACTATACTTGTTTAAAACCTGGCCAAACACCACGAAGGCGAGAAATCTCTTGAGATCATGCAGTTTTCAATTTCGGAGGAAGAAAAAAAAAAACACATCAACCGTGGCAGGCGTTGCAGCTGCAAGGTCTGCATGTGAATACCTTGGGCTTTTTTTGGGGATGGCAGGGAATCCAAATCCACAGCAACAAAACGCGGATTCTCACCTGTTTGTTTTTTATCAAAAATAAAGGACACTTAAAGAGTTACAGTAAAAAGGAAGGTAGTTTTTGTGATCGCATTTGGCCAAGGATGTTGTTTTTTAAGTTGTTGTTTTTTTTGAGGGGGTATGCAAAGGTACAAGTCTTCGTCTCCGGACAGTGCCAAGGGAGTGCACAAAAAAACGAGAGTGGGCTAGTAAGCGTCCATTTCATATGAAGCGTTGGGGAAAAATTGTGGAAAGGGGGAGGGGCTGGGTACTTGGGGGTCTTGTGCAACAAAAAGTAACCCCGTTCGTTTTCCCCTATTTTACTACATCACTAACTTTCATCGCCCCCTTATTCGTGTCCTCTTTATCGCTCATATCTACCTCATCACCAACTTTTCATTTCGCCTCATTCATTGATACCTTCTTCACCTCCCCCCCATCTATTTTTAACACCAACTTAACCCTTCCCACCTTATCCATTTTCCATGGATGAAATATCAAAACGTGGTGAAAGGGAACTGAAGAAGCTCAGTGGAAGGACGTATAACGTATATAACTATGATAAAAGCAAACCCATCACTGACAGATTGAAAAAGAAACTCAATAAAATTAAACCCACTATTGATTACAAAAAATACCAAAAAATATGAATCAGTTGCAGGAAATATGAGAACTGCTATTCCATCAGCAATATCAGTGGCACCCCACCCCGCCCTTCATGTCATCCGGACAAAACTGAGCAAACTATCCAAAAAACGTCGTCATGTTGTGACTGGTAGTGACCCTGAAGATCAGCTATGATTCACCTGGCGGGGTTACCTTACACGGTACATCGCGATGTCTTACCACTAAGGCCCCCCGCTCCAACGAAATAGCCTCCCAACGCTCAACAATCGAAACTCGTCGCGACATCTCTAAGAGCTCTTAGACGCATGAAGCAGTCAGAAGCCTTGAAGACCGCTTGAAATCCCACGTACAATGATGCTTTACTACCAAGTAGAAAGCAGTAATTTCGAAATGGGTTCTGATAAACCTATATATTGTCTCAATGGTTGTTGGATGTTGTTGGAAGCACCAGTGACTTTCAAGTTGATGACTCTCTTTTATCCCCAGTAAACCCATCCAGGTTGTTGCCAAATGCAGAAGCAAAAAGCAACGGAAACAACGAATTTCCTGGCGCCTTCAATTGAGGACTAACTGCATGACGTCGAGTCAAGGGTCCAGCCTTAAGCTCCCCTTTGGGGAAGGTACCCTCCCTGAAACAGCAAACGCACCTGAAAATGGATGGTTGGATGATACAATGTAAAATTTCCTGTTGGGGATCGGCCTAGTTGCCAGGGGCGAACTGTTTGTTTCAGGGAGTGTACTTGGCCTAGACAAGTGATGCCAAGTACTACTCAAATTTAGGACAAGGAAAATGTGAATCTAGGTGAAAAAGATTCAGATTGATTGCTATTTATTGAGTTGCGTACCCAGTGATGTTTACAAGATTTTACCAGAACCAGCGCTCTTTTGCGACCAAAAGCCCCGTTCTCAACTATAGCCCTTCCTACTAAAAGTATGGAAAACAATCATGACCCCCTTACCCATAAAAAAACCATCCAATAAGATATAATTCGCCCATCGCAAAAGGCCAAACAAAATAACGGGGCAACCTCGGCGACCCGCGACCGTGTGACACCGCCAAAGTCCAAAGCCCAGGGACCGCCAGATCGCCGCCGCACACGGGAAAGACGGCCTCGGTGGGGAACTTTGTTGGCTACGGCGATGACGAGGACCAGTATAGCACCCAGCAGCACCACAAACAAAAAAAAACATCACACACGAACTACTAAAAATGAATGACCTTCAATTAAAAAAGGACGACAACAACGACAACAACAACAACAACAACAACAACAACAACAACCACAACAACAACAACAACAACAACAACAACAACAACAATCACAATCAGAACTGAAAACATGAAATAACGAAGACAAAAACCAACAACCACAATTAGCACGACAACCAGAGCTACCACAGCTACAGCAAAACCCACTAGCAGCCGCAAGAAGCAGAACTTTCAGCAAAAAAAGAAAAACGAACCCCGTGCATGCAAGGAGTACTGTACTTGTTGTATTCATCCCTCGCTTGCATCCATCCTGAGGTTTATGCAAGCGGCACGGCGCCACCTTGCACATGAGAAAAGCCACAAATGGATGGATCTCCTAATGGTTTCCCTCTCTGGCGCAGTCTCGGAAATTTGGATACCTCAGGTGCTGATACCACACCATACTTCACTATACTTTTCACATCCTCTATATGTGCCGCTTTTATCGAGATGTACTTGCCACTATCTCAAGGCACATCGCACTTTCCCCGCCTACCATGCCGCCATCCTACTCTGTACGGTCTTCGAACCACCAGCTGCAGTGGAGAAGTAGTAGGAAGGCCATTTCATTGGCAAAACGACATTTGACAAAATTCACATCAATATGTGCTACTCACACAATGCCAGCCCATGTTCCGGGAAAGGGGACATTTTCAGGGTCCCTTCAGTAACTGCTGGTGTGCAGCAACAGCAACAGCAACAGCAACAGCAACAACAACAGCAACAACAACAACAACAGCAGGCAAAAGTAGCACTGAAAAATCTACAGTCTGTATATACAATGTATATATATATATATACATCGTATATTCTATATAACTCCATCTGCACCCTCATTTGTGCATTGCTTTTTTTCGGCCGCGCTGTGCTCAGCAGCTGCAGCTGCTTCTTGATGAGCCTGTCACACGTTCACCATGCGAATCGACCACCCGAAGCTTTCGTCAGGGATTTTGAATGGCCATGATGCTGGCTACACCTGATACGCCTTTCCGCCAATGCATCTCTTTTTCTTTTCCACAAGACTCCGGTGCAGTTGGGCCGGAGACTTTGCGCTCTAAGATACCACACACTTCAAGCCATCTCGGCCATGTGGCATCCAAATTCAATGGCCTTTGGCCTTGTTTCACGGCCCAAGCGATTTTGTATCAGTTGACTAAACCTGGGTCATTGGGTCGGTTGCCACAAAAATCCAAGAATTGGAACGCCAACAATAGAAAAGGGTCTATGGTGCCTGGTTCTTATCCACTTATCCATTCTATATAATTATCATAATTCTATGTACTTCTAATCCAAACAATCCATATCAGCGTACTCTGAACACGAATTCCTGGATGCTGGCTTCTGAAACCTCCAGCGGGCAACCAAAAAATTGGACAAAAAAACGCCCGGCCTGACAGAACATGTTCTGTAATGCCCTGCCCAGCTGGTGTCAGCCAAACAAAACCAAAACATGCAAAAAAAACAGCAGCCCCAGAACTGCTTCAGCCCCGGTCGGGGCCAATCAGGGCAGGATTGTTTCAGTTGGAAGTTTGGGTGTCAAGCGTCGAGTACGAGGATCTTCGTAGCGGAAACACTGAAAGCCTGGGATGTTGGCTGTGGCACCTACTTGGACTTTCCAAATCTCACAACGGCCCAAGCTGAACTCAATAGCATCACATTTTGACCAATGTGCTGAACAGCGGGCTTTGCAATCCTCCAGGTGCATGGACTTCTGCACCCAGTAGTACCGCTCTGAATTGTCCGTGGCCATGGTGCGGCGGCATGCACGATCACTGCCTCCATCCACGGGTTGCAAGTACTGCGTGGGCCAACCATAGCGCAAGCATGTAAAATTTTGAAGGTTCTTGGTCACAAAGATTCCTTCAGGCCGTGTCCAAATCTCACACCTACCAAAGCTGTACTCAATGCCTTTGCACTCCGGCAACTCCAGAATACACTTGCCCTTGCACTCATTGATGCTGTAGGCCGGAACAACATGGTAGTAGCTTCCATTGTTGTCGTTGGCGTGGTTGCCACGGCATGCACCCGCACCTTCCACACCGACAACCTCCCAGTCCCTGAACCCACCATCGCTACAGGTAGGATCCAATGCTCCGTAGCGGATTGCGGTGGTGGTGCTGGTGGTTGTTCCCATCGGTTCTCGAACACAGGTCTGGCATACCCAGCTGGGGGGATAGGGGCCGGACTCAAAACCAAAGCTATGTTCTACACAATAGCCAGACGAGTTGAGTTTCACTCGTGTGGCATAGCGGTCGGGGCAAGCTGAACAACCCATCATTGGCGAAGAGAGCGCAAAGCCTTGAGGGCACGAGAGGTTTGCCAAACCACAGCTAGTTGGGGGATACCTGCCAAAGGTGGCAAGCTCACAATCCTGTGAAGTCACCCACTTGATACCCGTAGATTGAGGTAAGGAGGTGATGGCAGGTGCTGAAGAGACACACTCGCAGCATTCTTGCGACTTGGTGCCGTAAGACAAAGGCTCACAATACTAGTAGTGCCGTGTTGACATCGTAAAATTCGCGCCAAAATCTGCACAGGTGCCTCCTGATTGCCCCACTGTGCAGCAGATGGGCTTACAACTCAAGGAAAAACCTTCAGAACAAGCCAACGTGTTCTCTTCAAGGGCATAACCACCGTCAAAGAAGTACTTCAACAGCCACGGTTTCGTTGAGAAGACTTCCGCCACGGTGTGTGGCGCAGCCAGCGCCACGAGGAGCAAGACAACCAATGGAGCCATTGTGTCGGTTGGAGCTGGGGAGGAGCCGCCCAAGTTTGAGGCTTGATACACCCGGTTATGACACAACTTCCACATGCTATGAATATAAATAGCTGAATAAAATATATGGGTTTTAAATTACCGTTATGTACCGTTTTTTACCCGGGTTTCCACCACGATATGTGTTGTTATGTCATGTGGATTCTGAATCCTGCCACCTTGGCTTCATAGAGGGTACTACCCCCGTAACCCAAATGGCTTCCCCTTAGCAGGGATGGTTGAAACCCTGCCAGGTAACCACCCCCTAAAGTTGAACGCCTGGGCCGTCACAGGGGCATGACTGGCTGGCATTTCCCTCAAAAAATGTCCCTCAAAAAACAATAAAAAAAACATGGTTTCCACATCAACTACCTTTTGAAGTGACTTGTGATCTAGTTGGTGAGGTCAAATTTTGGCTCACGATGACTCACATTGTCTTGCAGCATCAAAACCTATTCACCTCGTCACACTTCATCAATGCCACGCGGAAGATTCACTCCGTTGAAACTCCGTCAATGACCTGCAGAGAGTTGCAGCGGGTTAAGAAAGTTGCCTCTGAAGGGGATTAGAAACTTGGAAACGAGCGGAAAGGGACAAACCCAAACGAGCTAAGATTATTTGTACGAAATTGTACGTTTGGTGGTACAAGTATATAGAGTAATATCCAAAGTTTGATGAAATCTATGTGATTTTAATAAAATTGGTGAAAATGAAAGACATCTCTGTAGATAAAAGGTGGCATGGTAACCCGGGTCGGAATGTTATTTTGCTTGTATTTGAAGGGCCTAGATTTAGAAGACAAGCTCGCCAAACCTCGATAGATGCACTGCATGAATAAACAAAACACGCAAGTGAAAGCTTGAAAAAGTCGGCACTTTCTCTTCAAATCAATGACATCAATGACAGACCTTGAGAAATTCAATCTGACAACCACCGCAAGTTTTCAGCACCGCGTGGGCTTTTGAGTCATGTGAGATAGCTTGTCTGAAGCGATGCTTCAGCCGAGCCAGAAATCCGGTTGCATCATGATATTCACGATTTGGAGGTGTCCTGAGTCAGCAATGGAAAGGTTTGGGCAGAATTTGGCCATCTGCAGGATGCAGAATTTTACAAACGGTTTGCCTTGAACTCTTTCTATCACCTCTCTTCCACTATAATTGAGCTAACAGTTGCAAATTTCTTGCCCATCCTTAATGCTTCTCACGCAAATTAAACAAATACTGACAAATCAAATGTTAAACGCACCTCGCTCTCCATCTGTTCTGGAGGTCGGCGTTCTTGGATTAGTTCTCGCACCAAGAACACCGACTGCAAACCGCCTCCCAACAGATTGGAGATCTGGAAGAATGCAGGTTAAAGCTGGTTGAGGTTCGTTAAAAGTGGTTTCACATGGTTGAGAATAGTTGAGGAGGAAACAGTCAGGAATACTAACACGATGCAGTTGAAGCTATGAGAGGGCGTGTTGACATGGAAATCTTCAACTTTGGTTCCAGGAGTTTTAATGAAGTTTCTTCAAGGCGTAAGAAACCAAGAAACTGAAAAACAACACTGAACCAATGGTACCCAACCGAACCTGCCACGGTGACCAGCCCTGTGACAAGGGCAGTAATGCAGATCTGAAATGCATCCTCGGGCCGAGAAAAACCCAGTTGGAGGCAAGTGACATGAGTTTTCCATGCAGTTGTTTGAGTGAAGTTGTTTGGTAAGATCAACACACACTTCAGAGTTGCTTAACAGTTGTACAGCAGCCATACGTCTAATCCTGTTAACCAGCCAAGATTCGGAACGTGCCCAGTGATTGTCGTTGGCCAAGCAAAAGCTTGTGAAGACCACGACCACCAAAGCGGTGACCAACAGTCTGAGTTCTGTCTGGTTCCAGTCACCCTGTCACAACAGCCCATTGGTGATGTCAGTTGGAAGTTTAAGAAGCTCAGATTCACATGATTCGGATTGATTCACTCAAGGTTATACCATAGAAACCCAAAGAACAAGTCTCGTGCCAACAGCTTTGCTAATGGACCTTTGCATAGGGTCTGTAGCTTGAATGCAGCACTGTGGAGGCAACCAGCACAAGGGTGAACCATATCATCCTTAAAACCGGAGAGGCTAAACTGCCGAACCGAACTGGAGACTTTGACATCGCTATGGTCGCCATGATTCAAAGCCATCGTTTTCGCCAAACTGAACTGTTTGATACACGTTGTCACGTTAACTCAAAATGAGTTGTCAACGAAAGGAACCCTGAACGCTTCTCGATCCTCCCCTCCTTCGCTCCAAAATCAAATGAATACAAGCAACTGAGAGACAGGATTCAAGGTAATAGGCAGCATGGTGCTGACCAACTTTAAAAGCATCTTCCGGATAAGTTTTTCGACCTCCGTTTCAGCGATATGTGCGTCTACTTTTATTGGATTCACCAAAGCCTTCACCTGACCATTGACAAGTTCACAAAAGCAACTCTATAGTCTGGTACTATGTCACTAGGCAGGAGGATGAAAGTTAAGACCTTGTCAGAAAAGGTGAAGATGCAGTAATTTTACCTTATGTGTCACCCGCAGCATGGCCCGTGCCCCTGCCAACTGCCACCACCAGAATCTGGGAAACGTTCTAGCTGTTGTTACCTTTCCAATTTGTTGCTTGCAAATCGCCACACAAAAGCACCATGGCCCGTGCCAGCTATCAGGAGCAGAATCTGGGAAAGCTATATACAAAATCCTTCAGTCACACCATACCTTCTCAGGAAAACCCACTAAATGCCCAGTTGAGATACTTCCCATGTCTCATATCCACTCTGGTAAGACCGCGTCAGGTACAACCTGAGTACACATGGAAAGTTCAAAAGGCAAATCCGGGGGTCTGATCTCGTGGCTCATGTGCTTGGATCTGATCGTGGATTTCTCACTTCCATTCGGATCTGGAAAGTGACTACTTGGACTTTCATTGGCTCACGGGACACAAGAACTGACACAAGAAAATGCCAAACATGAAGCAAAACAATGCAAAACATGGCATTATGACACTACAGTCTATCAGATTCACATCTTGAAAACGTGGAACATTTGCAGAAAAAGTGCAGCATGCTTCACTTGCAGTGAAAACTCCGAGTAACACCTGTGGCTCCTCCGTGAGGTCTTTGTCTCGGATCATCCGCACCCATGAGCCTGGACCGGCCTCGGATGGGTGCAATGAAGTCTGAAACCCATCGGCTTCGAGAGGTTCGACGCAGGACATTTCAGGAAATTTCATCAAAGCCGCGAGGAAGCACAGTGCGATGGCTGCTATGGAGATGGCCGTGCCAGGCAAAACGTGATCCCCTAAGATGCACTGCATCTGGTCATTCTCAGATGCCGGTTCCATGCGGTAACACGTCCTCGCAAGCCAATCTGCCAAAAAATCTCTCGCTCTGAACCAACCGCAGCTCGTTTCTCCGTTCCAGCTTCGAAAACAAAAAACGACCCCGACAAAAACTCACCCAAGTTTGACCAAACAAATGCAGCATGAAAAATAACGAATCCAATTACATGTTGAACGACGTGTTGAACAACACTGGTCTGACCCTTGCAGCGCTTCGAGCAAAACCTTTTACCTCTCAGTCGACGTGGGTAGATGAGAGGGTCATCATCCTCGCATCATTGGATCCTGTTGAGCCTTTGATCTGGCTCGAGTTGAAAATAACGATCACCAACAGAATTCAAATTGAGCCTGGGATCTGGCTCGATGAGAAGAAGTGATCGACCATCTAGTGACAAAAGACCAGATAGAACATCAACATAAAACATCAGGATCCAAAAGTTTCTGACAACCCCCCAGAGATCCAGTTCAAAGCCCATAGGGTTGGGATCAAAGGGTGGGGGATTTGAACAGCAGGGGGGAAGATCTTGAGCCAAAATGGCCCGGAGACCATTTGGCACGATAAAGAAAAAGAGCAAGGGTAGACCCCAACATTAAAATTGATCTTCTCACCCCAACCAACCAACCGAAGATGAGAAAAC